>AWOL01S0005030.1:70996-85957 GCA_000715115.1 Nicotiana otophora
TTTGTTAATGGCATTCCATTATGACTAGATTTGGCATTCCATTGTTAATGTGCATGGGGCGACATAAGAGTAGCTAGTGGGGGATAGTTATGAGATATATCTGGGGTGATTCTAGTTATTGTTTATATGTTGGAACCGAGGGTTGATGTTTTGATCAAATTCTTGTTTTTATTAAATGACTTTCCCTTGTGTTTTATGAGTCGGTTGTGGAATCCAACATGTTATCACATGCCCTGGTCCCATTGATATGTTGTTGGCAAAGGCGTATTTTCTTACATTGACTTGTTGTTAAACATTCTTCGAGGTGGTTAATATTTGTTTTGTTATATTTTCCGTTGTCAGTTTTATTTTGATATCTTGCACATGTTATTTTTACTAGTGAGTGTCTTTACTTTAACCGAGGTTAGTCTTGACACTTACTGGGTATAGATTGTGGTGTACTCATACTACGCTTCTGCATATTTTTCTACAGATCCAGGTATATCGGATCGTGCTGGACACTAGAGAGTCGAGCATGAGTTGCAGAGACTTCAAGGTATACATGTTCTTCAGCTCACATGCATCGAAGTAACCTTCTGTTGATTCCTTACTGCTGTATATTATATCCCAAACAATGTTGTATTTTAAGACTTCTTGTACACTCTCTATAGAGCTTATGACTCAGTATTAGCGTGTTTTGGAATTAGACTATTGTATTTCTGTTTTGGTTATGTTATTGTACCTTTTCAGCTTTTATTAATATTTGAGTTGCTATTTATCTGTTGATCTTGTTATGTGATAGGATTATCTTGTCTTAGGAACTAGGTGCTATCACGACCCTTAAAGTGGGATTTTTGGGCCGTGACAGAGCCAAACTAAAACATGAATCCTATATTGCAGTAAATATGACGACATCACTATTTGAGATAAAGGGTGAAAAGAGTAACTTTGGGTAGGGGTCTCATGAAACAAAGTTATGAATTTTTATAGGAAAAAATAGATGAATACCATAAGTTATGTTACTTTTTAAATTTAATATTTGGGGGTTATGAATGAAATGCATATGAGTTACGAATATTATAAATAGTAGAAGTTAAGGTGGTATGTGTTATGAAAGTATAATTTTTAATTTTAAAGCAAATAAAAGACAACACAGATAAATGGAAATGGTACTCAAGTGGTAACACTACGTGGCTATGTTTTAGAAAACTGCTACATTGGGTTCTTGATTACTCCATTGTGTTAAACAACTTAAATGAGAGAAATGAGGGGAAAATAGTATTTATAAAAAGAAAAATTACCATAAAGGTACACATTAAACAGTTGGGAGTTATTGATATGAAATGGATGTGAGTGATTGATATTATTAAAAGTATATGTTATGAAGATAAAAAAGTGTGAGTTATAAAAAAATATGAATGTAAACTAAATTGAAAGAATGGTGAAACATTCAAAAACAAATTAGAGAAAAAAGATGATTAAGCCTTTTTTGCTTAAGAGAGGTGCCACCTAACTTTTCTATTGCTCCCTTACATATATATAGACAAATTAGCATAGAAACTATCATATAAGCTATGTTGAATACAACGACATGCTGTTACATGGTAATAGTTTTTCAAAAAAAAAAGAAATGCCAAGTAATTCAAAGAAATAAGATAACTATCAATTAAATAAGATACCGTTGTACATAGATTAAAGAATTATATGAAAACTTACATTGTAGTATAATGAGAGATTTTCTGGAAAAGAAAAGAAACAAGAATAGTCGACAGTAAAACTCTAATGATTACAGAAGGGAAGAACATTTGGGAATAATGACTGACTTTATTCGTTATACTGATAGGAAGATGTTGGATTGTTTGTGTGATGACCCGATAGGTTGTTTTGAGCACTAGCTTCATTTTCTATGTTTTGGGACCTCCCATAGCTTTATTTGATGATATATAACTTGCGTGATTGATCCGTATCATTTTTTCAGAAATCTTATATCCGAAGTTTAAAGAAAGAGTGATTTTTTGCTTTAAACACAACTAGAGGTGACAATGGTCAACTTATTTGGTAAACAACTTTGGATCAGTTTTTTAATGATTCTGATAGGTTAGTATGATATTTTTGAACTTGTACGCATGTTTTGTTGGGGTCCCGGGTGACCCGAGGTCCTTCCGGCAAATTATGTGAACAATTAGAAAATTTAATTTCTATGATCAATATCTTGAGTTTTGATGATCGATTCTTGATATTTGGTATTATTTTAATGATTTGAGGTAGCGCGCAAGTTTTTGTAGTGTTACTGCACTTTTATGAATGTTTTGATTGGAGCCCGAGGGGCTCGGGTGAGTTTTAGATATATTTTGGAAGGTTTGGACAGCTGATTCAGACATCTGCTGGTATTGATCTGCAAGTCTTGCATTAGCGAGGACCTGATCGCAATTGTGAGCCTCGCATTTGCGATGTCTGACTTGCAAATACAATGAAGAACTGGGGGCTGTGACTTCATTTTTGCAATGAAAAGACCACATTTGCCAAATCTAGGCATCGCATTTGCGACTCTGGACTACTGGGTGCTGCTTCACTTTTGCGAAGCCTTGTCCGCATTTGCAAGCTGGAGGGTCTTCACAAATGCAAAGGACATATCGCATTTGCAACAATATTGTGGCTGGGACACTTATTGGTTTTGCGATATCTGCATCTGTGCAAAACTTTGAAATTTCCGGACTTAGCTCAGTTTACACCATTTTTCAACCCTAAACTCTATAGAGTCGAATATCGAAGAAGAATGTCTTCCCTAATTCATTGGTAAGTAGCTTTAACTTGTTTTCAATCAATTGCAATTGCTATTTCATGAATTTTATCATCGAATTTGTGAATTTCAATTCAAAGATTGGGGGTTTTGGACTGAATTTAGGAATTTTATAAAATTGAGATTTAGACCTCGAATTGAGGTCGGATTTGACATAAATCACATAGCACGACTCGGGGGTGAATGGGTAATCGGGTTTTTTGTCCAAATCTCGAATTTTGACCACGTGGGCCCGGGTTAACTGTTTATTGACTTTTTAAATTTAGTTAAAGATTGAACCTTTTTCATTTGTGGGTAGTTTCTGCAGCTTGTTTTGATGTGTTTGAACAATATTTGACTATATTTGATTGGTCTGGAGGCTTTGTCCAAAGGGAAAGCCGTCTTAGATTGTTGACTTGTTTTCGGAAAAAGGCAAGTGTCGTGGTTAATCTTGACCTGAATAAATTAGGACTTTATTAGTCTATTTGCTACTTGATTTATGCGCGGGAACAAGGTATATGCAAGGTGACGAGTGTATATGCATTTTTATGGGTTTAAGCATGTGAGGTGGACAAATTAATTTCATGTTTCAATTATATTATGCCTTCTTTTATTCCAAGTTATTACTTGTTTCATGCTATAATTGCTGCATGTCTCGACTTGTCAAACGTGCCTTTACTTGTTACACACCTCTATTTGCTATATGTTCCAAGTATCCATGCCTTTATTTATTGTCTACTCTTACTCGTTTTATGATCTACATGTTATTAGATAAATGCTCTTATTTGTCTTAGGCCTTTACTTGTGTATTTGTCTTTACTTGATTTCTATTTCACTTTAAATTGTTATATTGGATTTGTCTTAGAGAATTTATACGTTTTGGTTCCTTTTTTGAGATACGCTATAGTTGTTTGAAGAATATATATATATGTTGATCGGGTTGTACGCCCAGATGGTGTTATATATATGTGGATTGGGTTGCACGCTGCAATTGTATTATACATATATATATATATCGGGTTGCATGTTGGAACGGTATGAGATATATATAGATCGATTTGCATGCCGCAACACTATTATATAGATATATGGATCGGGTTGCACGCTGTAATGGCATTAGTGTTATATAAGTCGATGGAGTTGCGCACCGCAATGGGGAAGTTGTATTATGGTTATTCTTTGTTGTTGGTTTCCTATATTGTGTTGTGAAACTATGTAGTGATGATATTATCGGGCCCTCCGTTATGTATTTATTATTACGGTTATCATATTAATTAGTTGTTCCGTATTTCATTGTTGTTTTTCTACTCATTTCCGTACATGTTCATAGTAATAGTCTTGTTATAGCCTCGTAACTACTTCGTCTAGGTTAGGGTCGCACTTATAGAGTACATGGGATTGGTTGTACTTGTACTACATTTATGCACTCCTTGTGCAGATCCCGGAGTTAGCCCCTATGATGAGTAGCGGAGATTGCTCGGACCCGTTTTATCAGGAAGCTAGAGGTAGAATTTCACAACGTTCACATAGCATCACTTTTGGTATCATAGCACTAGGTTGCCTAAGTCTCACGAGCCATGAGCAATATTAGTAAAAACTTGAGGATCAGTCTTGACACGTATGTTCTTATCTTCTAGATTCTATAAGGCTTTAGGAAATTTCACTTTCTTTCTTTCTCTATTAGCGATTATGTTCTATCGTTGAGTTTGAATCATTATTCACTTATTCTCTCATAGAGGGTGAGGACACATACGACATCCACAACTGCTTAGGAGACAGAGCCACAGGTTGCAACCACTACCAGGGGTAGAGGCGGGGCTGAGGTAGAACCTAAGGAAGAGGTAGAGCTCAGCCTAGAGCATGCACAACGGTACCTGTTGTTGAGCTCAGATAGAGCAGGATGTTTAGATTTCTGTTCCGACCAAACTAGTAGGACCACCACAGGTCCTAGAGGAGTTAATCACTACCCCAGTGCTTCATTACCCCTTAGTCCTCATTGTTGGTTTTATGAAGAGTATTCCACATGACGTTTTTTTCCTGTGGCAAAACTGTTTTTCAGGCCGGGAGGAAGCCAAACTCCCGCTACACACACTCTAGAGTAGATGGCTCACGGGTATCAGACCCCAATAATACTACCAGTTTGGACAGTTCTGCTTGTTGTTGCTACATAGCCTAGGGAGACACCCGCAATGTCAGCTGAGGGGTTGACGAGGTTAGACAAGTTCAACAAGTTGTTTTCCCTCACTCTAGTGGTTCACCTTCTGATGACTTCTAGGATGTCTTGGACCATTGTCATGAGTTATTACGCAACATGGGTATAGTGGAGTCCACTAGAGTTGATTTCATAGTGATTCAAATACATGGTTCTGCCAAGAGGTGGTGGCTCAAGTGTATGTTCAGGCAGGCTAGTAGATTCACCTCCTCTCACTTGGGCTCAGCTCTCTTATTTGTTTTTGGAGAACTTCATCCCTTTCACTCATAGAGAGGAGTTTCGCAGTCAGTTTGAGCACCTTCAGCAAGGTAGCATGACCGTTACACAGTATTGGACCAAATTTATAGGTTTATCACGCCATGTAGATATCCTGGTCCTTACTGAGAGGTAGAAGGTGTGGAGGTTCATAGATGGCCTTACATATGGCACTAGGCTATAGATAGCCGGAAAGACCCAGGATGATATTTCTTTTACACGGGTAGTGGAGATCGCCAAGAGGATCGAGCGTATCAGGGTCCAGGCTATGGAGATGACCTCTAATAAGAGGCCCCGTCATTTTGGAGAATACAGTGGCGCCTTGCCCAGAGGAAGGTCTTTTTGTGTAGAGACCATCCTATCAGGCGAGTTCAGTTGTCTCTTCAGGTCACACATAGTACTTCAGGCAGTCATGGTACTTATAGACCTCGTTCGGCGTAGCTAGCATTTAGTGCACCTTTACCTCCAATTAGTGCACAACCAATTCAAAGCTATCATGGTGGTTATTCAATTCATTTTGGTTAGTCTCTGATTATGTAGCCACGCCAGTCAAGAGAGTGCTTTGAGTGTGGAGGTGCGGGTCATATCAAGAGGTATTGTCCCAAACTTCATAGAAGTATACAGCAGCAGGGTACTCGTGCCATGATTCCGGCACCGGTTGGTCCACCACCCGCACAACCAGCTAGAGGCGGGGGTAAGGTAGCCAGAGGTAGAGGTCAAACAGTTAGCAATAGAGGCCAGTCAGTGAGAGGTCTTCCGAGAGTAAGAGGTCATGTTGGTAGGGCTCAACCTCATTGTTATGAATTTCCAGCCAGACTTGAGGCAGAGTCATCCAGATATAGTTATTACAGGTATAATCTCAGCCTATCATAGAGATGCTTTCTTGTTGTTTGATCCGAATTCTACATATTCTTTTGTGCCTTCATATTTTGCTTTACATTTGAGTATGCATCGTGATTCTCTTTATGTTCCTATTTCTATTTGTATGACGGTTGGGGATTCCATAATAGTTGATTGGGTGTACAAGTCTTGTGTTGTTACTATTAATGGTTTCGATATTGTAGTTGATCTTATGTTGTTCGATATGGTGGATTTTGAGATTATTCTTGGTATGGAATGGTTGTCCCTGTATCACGCTATCCGGGATTGCCATGCAAAGACTATGACTTTATCCATGTCGGGGTTGCCTACATTAGAGTGGAGAGGGACTCTTGGTCACTCCACTAGTAGGGTGCTTTCATATTTGAAGGATCGACATATGGCCGAGAAGGAGTGTTTGGAGTATTTGGCTTATATCCATGATTGTAGTGCAGAGATTTCTTCTATGGATTCGGTACGGGTCCTGAGTGAGTTTCTTGAGGTGTTTCCTACAGATTTGGCGAGTATGCAACCCGACAAGGGTATCGACTTGTTCATTTATTTGGTTTCGGGCACTCAACCCATTTCTATTCCACCATACCACATGGCTCCAGCTGAGTTGAAAGATTTAATAGATAATTTGCAGTATTTGCTTGGCAAGGGGTTCATCAGATCGAGTGTTTCACCTAGGGATGCGCCAATGTTGTTTGTGAAGAAAAAGTACATATTAATGAGGATGTGCATTGATTATCGGAAGTTGAACTAGGTCACTATCAAGAACAAGTATCCATTGTCGAGGATTGATGGTTTATTTAACCAGCTTTAGGGTGCCGAGGTGTTTTCAAATATTGATTTAATATCTGGCTATCATTAGGTGAAGATTGGGGCATGATATGTCCCTAAGATAGCTTTTAGGACTCAATTGTGTCACAACGAGTTCTTGGTGATGTCATTTGGCTTGACTAATGCCCCGGAAACCTTTATGGACTTGATGAACCGTGTGTTCNATTGATTATCGGAAGTTGAACTAGGTCACTATCAAGAACAAGTATCCATTGTCGAGGATTGATGGTTTATTTGTCCAGCTTTAGGGTGCCGAGGTGTTTTCAAGTATTGATTTAATATCTGGCTACCATAGGTGATGATTGGGGCATGATATGTCCCTAAGATAGCTTTTAGGACTCTATTTTGTCACAATGAGTTCTTGGTGATGTCATTTGACTTGACTAATGCCCCGGCAACCTTTATGAACTTGATGAACCGAGTGTTCAAGCCTTATCTGGATTCCTTCGTGACTTCATTGTTGATATTTTTGCTTACTTTTGCAATTGAGAAGAGCGTGATCAGCACCTACGGTAGTGCTTTAGACTTTGAAGGATCGTCAATTATATGCTAAGTTTTCAAAGTGTGAGTTCTGGTTAGACTCAATTGCCTTTTTGGGTCATGGGGTGTCGTACGGGGGTATCAAGGTGGATCATAAGAAGATTGAGGCTATTCAGAAGTGGCCTAATCCTACTTCAGCTGTAGAGATTCGATGCTTCTTGGTAGCTTACTATCATCGGTTCGTGGAGGGGTTTTCATCTATGTCTTCCCTATTGACCAAGTTGACCTAGAAGGGTGCGCTTTTCAGATGGCCCGACAAGTGTGAGGCGAGATTTTAGAAGCTCAAGACTGCATTAACTATTGCCCCAGTGGTTGTGTTTCCTACAAGTTCGGGATCTTACACTGTGTATTATGATATATCGCGTATTGGACTTGGCATAGTACTGGTGTAGGATAGTAGGGTGATTTCCTACGTGTATCGTAAGTTAAAGGTTTACGAGAAGAATTACCTTGTGCATGATTTGTAGTTTGCATCCCCTGTTCACTTTCTCGTGGTTTGGACACACTATCCATACGGGGGTTCCACGTGAGGTCTGTACCGACCATCGGAGTCTCCAACACTTGTTCACGCAGAAAGACCATAATTTGCGACAGTGGAGACGCTTCAAGTTATCAAAAGACTATGATATCATCATATTATATCATTCAGGGAAGGCCAATATTATGGTTGATGCCTTGAGTAGAATAGCAGAGAGCATGAATAGTGTGTCATTTTTACCGACAGTGGAGAGACCACAAGCCATGGATATTCAGGCTTTGGCCAACCGGTTCGTCAGGTTGGATGTTTTGGAGCTTAACATGGTTCTTTCTTATGTCGTGGCACAGTCATCGTTATTGGAGCGTATCAAGGCTCGGTAGTTTGATGATCCTCACTTGTAAGTGTTAAAAGCCACGCTCAACGGCTTAGTGATAAGGAGGTTGTGATTGGAAATAATGGTGTTATGTAACGACCCGGCAGGTCATTTTATGTATTTTTGCCTCGTTTCCCCCTTTTGATGTTTTACATATGTGTATTTGTGATTATATGACTAGCATGGGATGCTTAGTTTAGATTTGAGTTTTGGATTGAATGAGGATACATAGTCCGTTGGCTGGAGGCTTAAGTTGTAGGCATTGACCGGAGTGTGAGTTTTGTGTAGATGACCCAAGAATGGTGCTTTGATGGTTCAAATAGGTTTATAAGGTGATTTTGGACTTAGGTGTATGCTTGTAAGTTGAAGGTTTATAAGACTTATAGGTTTGACCATGTGTTGATTTTGATGATATGAGTTTCGAATTGTGGTTCTGGGAGTTGGAATAGTTCTGTTGTGTTATTTGGGACTAGAATGTAATATTTAAGGTCATTCCGAGTTTTTAGGCATATCGACGTAAGTTTTGAATTTTGCAAAGTGGATTAGTTCCTTATGTTCAAATTGAGGTGTGGTTCTTGATTTTGATGTTGTTTGGTATGATTCGAGGCCTTGAGTAGGTCCATGTTATGTTTTGGGATTGGTTGGTATGTTTGGATAGGGTCCCACGGGCCTCGAGCGTGTTTCAGATTTATTTCGGATCAGTTTGAGTTATGCTGGCATTGCTGAAGATTGTTGAGTCCTATGTTTTCGCATCTACAGAACTGCGGTCACATATACGAAGCTGTAGAAGTGGATGATGTTACACAGAAGCGGATTGGGCTGGAGGCAAGTGGAAGAGTGCAAATGCAGAAGTTGGATTATAGAAGCGATTTTGCAGAAGCGGTAGGAGGATCACAGTCGTTGTTGGTAGGGGAATAAGCCATTCTCGCATCTCCAATCGATTTTCCGCAAATGCAACATTTTGGACTGCAAATGCGGAATCGCTGGACAGTCTATTATATTTTGAGGGTTTGTCATTTTCCATTATTCAGAGTTGTGGAGATTGGCTATATGCTATTTTTGGAGGGATTTCACAACAATTGAAAGGGTAAGTACACTAATGAATTTTGATGTTAGATATTAATTATACATGGATTATTACACAGAGTTTATGTGAATTAAAGGTGGAATTTGGTGGTTTTTGACTATGGTTTTGGATAGTGGAAATTGACGACTTGAGGTTTGGATTTGGATGAAACACATATATTTGGACTCGTATTGGAATAGGTATTCGAGATTTGTTAGTTTTGTCAGATTCTAGGGTGCGGGCCGAGTGCTGACTTTATATAATTGCATCCAAATCTTAGCTTTACCGTTTGGGGTTGCTTTCTATGGCTTCTATTGATATTATAAAGTTGTTTTGGCTAGATTAGAGCCATCTGGAGGTTGATTCACGCGGGGAGGGCTTTCTAGAGTACTGATGTAGCTTCCTTGACGTAATTATCTTACTAAACTTGGTTGAGGCACTAGTTTCCTGAGTTATTAGTGAAAACTACATGCTATGGGTGGAGCACATGTGAGGGGATTGAGCCCATGTGCGTATACCAGGGATTCTACTCGGGGTAGTGTTTAGGCTATTATATGCCTTGAATCGATTGCTAAGTTTCATGTTATCATACTTCTTATGTTGTATTCCCTTCGTGATCAATTTGGAATAATGTTAGAGAATATTTGTTGATTGATCGCCTATTCAAACATGTTAGTTACTATTCTTATGGCATAATCACCTGACTAGAACTGTGGTAGCACACTTCGCACATTTCTATACTATAACATGTCACTTATATCAGTCCATGAGTATGTAAATGGATAGACATTGTTCATGTACATGTATCTTTGTATGTGCTTTATGTGTGACATGGACTGGGTTGATACCACGTGAGTTGTCCGTGCAGTGTGTGGATAAGGATCCATCCCTCTAGGGTTACCCTCTCATGTTTCTCTCTTGATGGTGTACTCGCAATAAGAGGAAAACTGGCCATTGTGTGTTTTGATTATTTAATTTTTCTCGACTTGCAATTTCCTTGGATGTATACATGTTTTACTCACATATCTTCTCTATATGCTAGATCAGGAATGTATACATGCCTTACTTTTGCATATCTTCTCTGTATGCTGGATCTTTAATTGAAATAGAGCATGTTCGTTTTTTTGTGCACCAAGGAGGCTCACTCTGATTTATGACTTGATGATGTTATTTCTATATACTTACAGGGAGTATAAGCATAAATATGATTTATAGGTAAATCATATTTATAAATAATTAGGGAGTATAAGCATTGCCTTTTCGAAGTTCACTCCTCTTGAATTCGAGTTCTAGGGTTTCCTATCTCAACAATGGTATCTCGACCGAATATCTAAGGAGTGGAAGGATTTACCCATGTTAATAAGGTGCCGGAGACATGAAATTAACTTAGAATCATCGTTAGAACTTACCTTGGATGATGGAGGGACCTTGGGGAAGTTAGGTTCTTGAGAGCTTCCCTTTCTAGAGTAGGTTTTCGTGTTTGGGGTGTGGGGGAACAAGGTAGGGCTTTTAAATAAGTGAACACGTCCAAAAATTAAGGAGGAAAATGAAAGTAGCCCGTATAAACCTCGCCGGCGCGAGGCATCGTCAGGGGCGCCGAAATAACTGTGCAAGGCGCCATCGAAGGCGCCAAAACTACATTGCATTGCGTTGTCTGGGGCGCTGACGTTGATGCCCTGGACCGTGCCTTTTCCTATCTGGGGCAGTGAGTTTATATGGCCTTGCACTGTCTATGGCAGTGAGTTTTCATGGCCTTACACTATTTAAGGCTATACGATAGACCTCCCACAAACTTAGTCGATTCTATTGAATTTTATACACCTCAGTCTCGGTCCTGATTCTAAAACAATTGCTTCCACCCATACTCATCCCAATAGGACTTCACTTGTCTAAAAGGTCACATTAATACTCATTTAATGCATCCACAACTAATCCGGATTTACTGAGTGTTACACCTTGGGTGTATTTATAGGGCTCCTATGTGCCCAGCCGCACACCTGGGCAAGTGACCGCGCATCTGGCCGCGCACATAAGGCAGAAACCCCCTTATATGCGCGATCGCGCATCTTGGCATGCATATGGCATATATCCGGTAAAATGGCCATAATTTTCAACGGGCTTTAATTTGATAGGTACATCACCACCTAAGTCTTTAGGGTTTTGGAGTGGCATTCGTTTGAAGCCGCGTCTTGTGCTAATTCAGACATCCTTTCCACTTAATGTATCCAACTTCTTCTACACAAATTATTGTCATTCACAAAACTCATTAGTATGATTCAACACACCTTAAACATATATTTTCATTTCTAAATGATGTGGTTCTATCCCATAGGTCTCCTTTAATACTCGAATACATTATCCTCAAATACCACTAGCACACTTTAAAATCTTAAATCATTAGGAAATTTTAATGGGGCCTTACATTCTCCCTCGCCGAGGATCATTTGTCCTCGAATGAGGGGTAGAGTCCATCACAGACACCCAATGTGACTTAAATCTTTATCAACACACCAAAAGCTCAAAACTTTTGCTAACTCCCCAAATTTCAAGAACTTTAGGCAGAGTCTTTCCTGTAATTGGGCATAACCACTTGCCAGAGAACCACCAAAAAACTCCTAACAAAACATCCAAAACTCAACAAAGAATCAAAATATATATTAATAACACCGACCTCAATATTAAGGGCATTACGTTATCAGAAATGGTACCTTGACATGAACTGCACTAAATCATAACACATAGAAAGTACCTTTTGAACCACAACTATTTGACTATACAAAAAGTGAGAATATATCCTTTCCACAACACACTAGGCCTTTGAGATGACCTCCTCGACTCACTAACTTAGCTATAGCACTTTGACGGAGGCAATCCCAACTTCCAGACTTATCTAACAAGGATGACCATAAGGTACCTCTCACGATCCAATTATCTACTTTATCTTCAGTAGCTTCCACTTGAATGATAGACAAAAGGTCTTCCAATTACCCTCTTTGACGTAGACACATGAAGCACCGGGTGCATAGAGGACAACGATGGGGAAACATCATATTCATAGTTTGGCCTATTTCTTTCAAGCTTCCACAAGGCCCAATGTGCACTACACCTACTTTACCTTTATTAACAATTCACATAATATCTTCATGGAGAAAATCTCGTGAATAACATGTTCACTTCCTTCAACTCCAAATGTCTATGTCGGACACCCAAACTGTAAGGCCCCATAAACATTTTCTAATGATTTATGATTTTAAAGTGCGCCAAAGGTATTTGCGAATAACGTATTTAAGTATTAAAGGAGACCTATGGGATATATCCACATAATTTTGAATTGATAATATATGTTTAAGGTGTGTTGGAACATACTAAGGAGTTTTGTGAATGGCAAGAACTTGTGTGGAACAAGTTGGATACATTAAGTGGAAAGGATGTTTCAATTGGCACAAGACCCGACATCAAATGAATAGAACTNATAATATCTTCATGGAGAAAATCTCGTGAATAACATGTTCACTTCCTTCAACTCCAAATGTCTATGTCGGACACCCAAACTGTAAGGCCCCATAAACATTTTCTAATGATTTATGATTTTAAAGTGCGCCAAAGGTATTTGCGAATAACGTATTTAAGTATTAAAGGAGACCTATGGGATATATCCACATAATTTTGAATTGATAATATATGTTTAAGGTGTGTTGGAACATACTAAGGAGTTTTGTTAATAGCAAGAACTTGTGTGGAACAAGTTGGATACATTAAATAGAAAGGATGTTTCAATTGGCACAAGACCCAACATCAAATGAATACAACTCCCTCAATATACTGACTTAGGTGGCGATCTACCTATCGAATTAAATCCCCTTGCGTATAGTTTCCAACGCATCAAACCGTTTGTCATTTGGATATTTCTATAGAAATTTATGGCCATTTTACTAGACCTTTGTCATCACCCAGATGCGCTCATATTTGAGAGTTTCTATCTCAGGTGCATAGCCAGATGCACGGCCACTTGCCCAGGTGCACGACCGCGCCAGTAGGAGCTCATTTAATACCCCCAAGGCCGGGTAGAGAGAGAGGTTAAGTCATTTCTTGAGCTAAAACCTGATATTTTAGAGAGATGTAAGAGCATTTTAAAGAGAGAAGGAGTAAACCTAACATTCTAATCATCCAATCTTGCACCAATCCCCATGAATCTATGAAGCTAATCACAAGATCTTCATTAAAGGGGTAAGGTTCCATACCTAATCTTTAATTTCGAGTGTGGAGTAAAAGATTGGTGATGTGACGTATGATTCTTGCGTGTAAGATTATTATTTATACATGCTTGTAATAATAAGGTTTGTGGGAAGATAGTTGAGGTAAAATAAGTAAAGATTGGGTTAAGGAGGGAAGGAAATCTTGTAAAAGAACCTTGTAGCAAAATTTGCACACTTAATGTTTGATAAAATACTCAAATGAGCTGAAACTATGAATATCTTCCTAATTTGTGTTAAATTTTGTTATGCCTCAAAATAGATTGGGATTGCTAGAATTTTCGGATCGTTGTAGTAATTTAAAGAAAGCTCAAAGTGAGGTATGTTGGCTAAACTCTATCTCTTAGAATCGAATTCCATAATGTTCCCGTAAGTTTCAAAGTATGGGTTGCGTATTAAAATGTTATGGCTTTGAATCATGTATCAAATGAAAGCTAGATATGTTTATGACCCTTAATTTTTCATATGTGTACCTAAAGTCTTCATTGGATATGCCTTGTAGTTGATAATGTATAAAGATGCTCGAAAGTGAAAGAAATGAGTTGGTGATATAAATTGTGGCCATCGTGCCAAAAATGAAAGTTATACTTGTGGCCAATGGTGAAAATGAAATGAAATGATGTGAGAAAGGTTATGAAATGAGCTTTAATTTAACTATTCCGAATTGACTTCAGAAATAGATTTGCCTAAAAGCTTATGTACTCAAGTCATGCCCAAATGTGGCTATTTTATCTAATGCTATGCTTTGTAAGAATTTCCAAAGTCGTGACATGTTGCCCTTTTTGGGGAAAAGTATTTCAAGAATAAATGATGTGTTACTTGTTTATGATTTTAAGTTATGCTTCGATTGCTAGTAATTTTACTCCATTTTCTTGGAAAGAAATCCATTGTGTTTATAGCATTCATTACTAATGAACCTAAAGTTGTGATTTCCGAAATATTCTATTTGTTGATATTTATGATGATGATCCATGAAAGGAAAGAAATGAAAGTGTGGAATATGTAATACTGCCATTGTGTCAAGAATGAAGAATCATATGTATGGCCAAGAGAGCCAATGAAATAATGATGGTGAAAGTGTTGAAATTGCCAATGAGGCTATATACAGTATGAAATGTTATGAGGTAAATGCATTTGTATTGTTGTTTCCTTTGGAAGCAAATCAAAAGTTTTTTGGGAGTATCGATAGTCACCGAAGAAGGGTAGGTTAAAATTACCTCACCTCGAAACTACACGTGTCGATGTAGGAATGGATTGTAATTATTCCCCTTATTTGGGATAAGATTGATGTGATAAAATTATTCTCTTTAATTGAGATGAGATGA
>AWOL01S0005038.1:0-16225 GCA_000715115.1 Nicotiana otophora
GTTGTAGGACAATAATGATTTCCTTACTTCCCAAAATTTTACTTTTAACATTAGAATCTTGCAAGACGTTTTCTGCGGCGATGCTGGACAAAGGTATGCAAAACGTCGAAGACAACTTTTTAAATAAAGTGTCTATCTTTGGAAAGAGATATCATTGACAAACATTTCCAGAATAAATGGCAAAAATGCTTTTTGGGACGGGTGTGGATGTGAATCTAAAATAAGAATTTGGATCATCCCTACCAAAGATGTTGGCTGGTCGAACCATGACATCATATAAGATAAATACTAGTCAATAACTGCTCCAAAAATTAGTTACATTAGGCAAGCCATTTTTTATGCTCTTGATGATATATATGCAAAAATATCTACTCTAAAACAAACAATGAAGAATGATCCAACACTTGATAGAGCTTGCCCTGGCCGGACTTGATCATATGAAAGAATGATTTCTCATGTGAGGTGCAAAGGAAGAAGTTCCAAAGATTCGGGTTTCCAAAATTCTCAAGCGACAGGTCCAAGTTCAGAAGGAAAAAGAATACTTTAGCAGGGGAAGACAGGGTAATGCAAGAGAAAATAGAGCATGCTTTATTTGTAATAAAATATGATATTTTGCAAGGAATTGCCTGCAATCGAAGCAGTGTATTAGACTTCTCCCTGAAATTACAGACTACACAGGCTTTCATTTCAGCGAAGATGATGATCATGAATCCGTTCTCTCACTTGAAGATGAGCCCACAGAAGAGACTGTATTTTTGCTAGATGTTTATGAAGAATATCACGATGATCATTACCAAATTTCAGAACCAAAGCCAAAGGTGAAAGAAGAGATCCACAGCATCACGGTGATCCCGTAAGCACGAATCAAAGCTATGCATCCAAGTGGGAGAAACAAACACATGTCATAGCTTTCGACCACTCTCACCTTAAAAAGCCAATCAAGGCTACTTTTTCTTTCCATATGATACATCCCATGTACCACTCTCCCTGTGGATATAATCTAGAGTATTTCTTTGAATGAATAGATTGAAGCATGTCCGACCATGGAATGGACTGTGCACTTTGACATCGAAGGTAGAAATGTGTAGTGGTTCAAGGTTCCTTTCACAGGTCACTGCCCATGGGAAATTGAATGTTCCTGCCAAGAATGCCTTGAGGAGCTAGCAGAATACTATCGGGTGCCCAGAAAGAAAAACAAGAAGGCCAGAAAGAAAAAGTGCAAATCATCTGCAGAATGCCTTCAAGAAAGGTATGAAAAAGGTGACCCATCACTTGGCTTGCTCATCTCCCAAGTAAGTATAAATACCTTGTCAGCTATAACCCTCGGGAATGGCCAAATGTTCCAGAGAAAATGCTAGGCCAATAACCCTAGTTGGGAAGATGACGAGGTAGCCGTTTTTTCTAACAATCCCGAAATACTAATGTATAGCCCTGTTAGCGGCGAATATACCCATGATTTTGCACCTCTTGAAAATTTCAGTAAATATGGTGCAGATCATGCCCCCAAAATCCCCAAAAAGAATGTTGTTCTACCCTCAGGAGAAAAACCACCATCTATTGACATTGAAGCAACAATCAATTGTCAGTCTGAAAATTCTATTTCTCAAAATAAAATCTTGAACAACATTGATAGCACTGTTAAAAATATTTTACACACTCAGAATAAAATGCTCAGAGGTGTGGAAAATGAGAAAAAGGTCAAACAGGTTGTAGGAATGTCTTCCCAACATACATGACTCATCAAAGCCTTGGACCACATGTTAATAAGATTGCAGTATGATAATTGTCTGTCGGGTACTTCTCTTTTCCATTTATTCCAGAAAGTGATGGTGTCTCTAAACAACACACCTCTTGAGAAGTGATCACCTTATGCCCATGAAACCCATATGTCCCCGGGTCACTTCTCTTCCTCTCACAAGTATATCCTCAACCCGAAGCTATCCCCTACTCAGCTAGATTATCATTTTTCTATCTTTTCCTCTACCCAAAGAAAAATCCATATAGTTGCTCATTATCAATTTTCTCTAACTATTAAAGAACCCGAATTTGACATCACAAAGTTAGTTTGGAAAACAAAACTGCACTTGCAGCCTAGAGACACCCGAAAAAGAAAAGAGATGTAGTAGAAAGCTAAACAAATGCTAACTATGAGAACCTCAAGATCTCTACCCTCCAAACCCTAAGCCGCTATGTTTCCCAACCACAGAGAGATTTAGAAGAGGTAACATCTCAAGGGTTCGATATCAAGAAAAAAGAGGAGCTTACAGATGATTCGATCCAACAAGTTCCAATAGAGGATAGTTCTGAGGTAAGTACTAATTCCTCACAAGTTTCTTCAAAAGTGGAACTTCCCATTTTTATGAATCAGCCCAGGGAGTGAAAGGTCTTAGAAGTGGACGATGATTAAGATGGGAGGACTAATGAGCCCATTCCAGAAAGGAGATATGATTCCTCTGCAACCAAACAAGTAATGATGAATGATCTAGCACTTGATAGATGTTTCTACAAGTCAAATTTAATCATCGGAATAAACAATTGCTCATGCCAAGATCCAAGGAAGAAATTCAAAAGATCCAGGTCGACAAAATTCTCAAGCGACAGGTTCGAATACTAAATACTTCAGAAGGAGAAGGCCAGGCAATGCAAGGAGAAATAAAGCACATTTTATTTGAAATAAAATATGACATTTTGCGCGGAACTACCTACAGTCCAAGCAGTCTATTAAACTTCTCTATGAAATTATATATTATGCATGCATTCATTTTAGTGAAGATGTCAATCTTGAATCAGTTTTCTCACTTGAAGATAAGCCCACAGGAGAGACTCTATTTTCCCTGATGTTTATGAAGAATATGGAAATGATCATTACAAAATTTAAAAACAAAAGCCAAAGGTGAAAGAAGAGATCCAAAGCATCACGGTGATCCCGCAAGAAGAAATCAAACTGTATGCATCCATGTGGGACAAACAAACACATGCCATAACTTTCATTGACTCGGAAGCAGCCTCCTCACTCATTAATCATGCAGTCTTACAATATGATTATTGGGTGTCGTACTTCAAGAATTTCAACACAAAATGAAATTGAATTCTTCCTAGGACTGAAGTACATGAGCAAATTTATTGAGTCACATGTCCCAGGTAAAGATTTGATTATTCGTTTTGATATTTACAGGATTTTGCAGGATAAACACCATATCAAAGTCAATGGTATGGCATTCAAAACGCAATTCAAGCCTTATTGTGTAGTCCTAAGATTGTTCCAGCTCACAAAAGAAGATCATCTCAGGGAAATCGAAGCACAAATCACACAACACTCCTGTGTAGAATCTCACATTGAATTCGTAATAGAATGTGACAATCATTATGGATAAATGAAGAGTTCTTCATTAAGCCACCTTTGAAGAAAAATGATAATATCAATCCTACATTGGCAAGTCACTCTGGTATGAATACAGACCACCTTCGGCTTGCAAAAAAGGAGTATCGGGAGCTAGTGGATTTTGATATCATTATGCCATCAAATTCACAATGGGCGTGCTCAGCATTTTATGTTAACAAAAAAGCCGAGAAAACAAGAGGTAAAATGTGATTGGCAATTAATTACCAACTACTCAATCATTTTCTTTTGGATGGCAAGTTTTCCATCCATAATAAGCTCACCTTTTGTCCCAACTTGTCTAAAACAATAGTATTCTATGTTTGATCTCAAATCAGGCTTTTGGTAATTGGGAATGCACTCGGATGATACGGAAACATTGGATTTTTTATTCCCGATCACCATTTTCAGTGGAAAGTCATGCCTTTCAGTTTAAAAACTGCTCCATATTTGTTTCAAAAGTCCATGATAAAAATATCTCAGTCCATCCTTCACACATCACTTCTTTATATTGATGATATTCTACTATTCAGTGATACTTGGGAGGAGCATATAAATTTGCTCAATCATTTTGCATCTTTAATGCAAAAAATGGCATCATCCTTTCAGCCAAAAAAATGGTTTTTGCAAAAAGAGAGATTGATTTTTTGGGCATGAATTATTCCCATGGAGAACACACCTCTGGTCCTCATATTTCTAAAGAACATCTCAAGTTCCCCGATATTGGGTTCACAACAAAGCAAATACAACAGTGTTTGGGAATAATAAATTAAGTGAGAGATTTTATTCCTATTTTTATACATATATTTCTCCTCTCACAGAAAGTTTGAAGAAAAATGCCCAGCCATGGGGCAAGGATCAAAACGATGCAGTGAGAAAGAATAAATGAGATGTCTCAAAGTGTCAGAATCTTTGCACATTTCCTCTATGGAAATAAAATATTGCAGAAAGATACCAGTAATGAATATTGGAGCGCAATTTTATTTGAGGAAGAAAATGTTCGGAGAAAAATATATGGTTATGCTAGTGGAGGATTTAAGGATGCTGAACAACACTATCATACCATGTTCAAGGAGGTTCTTGCAGTTAAAAATGAGATTAAAAGGTTTAATTTTCTTCTAATTCACTAAATATTTCTTATACAGATGGTTATGAAGGATTTTCCGAGGATGATCCAGTTGAATCCAAAGGTAATTTCGAATTCAAAAATTCTCGGATGGGCTGAATTGTTTTGTCCATACATGTTTCAGGTCAAGCACTTGAAAGGGAAATATAATGTTTTAACTGACTGTCTTTGAAGGGAAGTGTGATGACCCAAAATGTCATCTTTAATTTAAACAATCATTTATGTGTTATAAGACCTCAAAAAGCACTATTCATCACTCCTCGACTTGTGTGCGCAGTCTGCATAATTTTCCGAAATATTTTTATATGAAAAATTGATTAAAATATGAAATAGAGCTTTAAAACTCAACTAAGTTGACTTTGGTCAATACTTTGAGAAAACGGAGTCGGATCAGTGTTTGACAGCTCTGGTAGGTCCGTATCATGATTTGGGACATGGATGTATGCTCGGAATCAAATTCGGAGGTCCCTAGCTCAAATTATCGCTATTTAACGAAAACTAGAAATTTAAAGGCTAAAGATTTCCAAAGGTTGACCACGGATTTGACTTTTTGATATCGGGGTCAGAATCTGATTCTGGAAATTTGAATAGGTCTGTTATGTCATTTATAACTTGTGTGCAAAATTTGAGATCAATCGGACTTGACTTGATAGATTTCGGTATCGAATGTAGAGGTTGAAAATTCTTAAGTTCCATAAGCTTGAATTGGGGTATGATTCGTGGTTTAATGTTTTTGGATGTAAATTGAGTCCTCGACTAAGTTCGGATGATGTTTAAGGACTTGTTGTATTTGGTTGAGCTCCCGGGGGCCTCGGGTGGATTTCGAATGATTAATAGATCAAAGATTGGACTTAAGGAAAATATGGTATTTTGGCCTTCTGGTGTAATCGCACCTGCGGATTTTATACCGCAGATGCGAGCTCACAGAAGTGAGCCATGTCTCGCAGAAGCGGACGGGGTGTCGCAGAAGCGGCCCACGCATCGCATAAGCGGGAAAAGGGGGAAGGGGCAGCCTTTCGCAGAAGCGGACTCTAGTACGCAGAAGTGAGCCAGCCCACAGAAGCGACCCCAATTTTCGCAAAAGCCAAACCGCAGATGCAGTCAAGTGTCCGCAGATGCGAAAAAGCCTGGACAGAACCCATAAAATTGGAAGTTAACCATTTTAACTCATTTTTGAGTTTTGAGTCTCGGATTTAGGCGATTTCAAAGGGAATTTTCACGACTTTGAATTGGCTAAGTGTTCTATAACCAAAGGTGATTATATTTCATAAATCCATATCTATATTCATCATTTATTTTGGATTTAGATGGATGAAATTTGAAATTTCGTAAAACTTTCCAAAAAACAAAAAATTTAAGATATGAAGGTCCATTTGACATCAGAATTTGATAATATTTGTATGGTTGGACTCGTCTCTGAACGGGTATTCGGATTTTGTATGTTTTTCTGAGATTCGAGATATGGGCCCCACTATTGAGTTTTGAGATGAATTTCGGATTTTAATCGGAAAAATTAGTAAATTCATATGGAACTAATTCCAACGATTTGTATTGAGTATATTGAATTGTTTATGACTAGATTGGAAGATTTCGGACACGAATTCGCGAGGCAAAGGTTTATTGGAATATTGAATTTGGTTGCAAAGCGAGGTAAGTGTCGTGTTTAACCTTGACTTGAGGGAGTAGGATGTATTTATCTATTTGCTATGTGATTTAATGTGCGGGTACAACGTATATGTGAGGTGACGAGTAATTATGCGTTGTGGTTGAGTCAAAGCATGTTGGAGGAATTAATTTCAATTTGAATAATTGTTTATTTAATTAAGATATTCCTTCTTAAGTTTATTATTGATTATTTGATCATTATTCATGAAATTTTTATTGATTTAGTTATTGTTGAATATGGTGAGAAAGAGTCCAAAAACACAAAGGGTGATGTCGTGCCATTTCTATTATTTCTACTATCATTGTCATGGTGAGAAAGAGTGTAAAAGCACGAAGGGTATTGCCATGTCATTTTTGAGTGTAAAAGCACGAAGGATGATGTCGTGCCATTTTTAGAGAGTGTAAAAGCACGAAGGGTGATGCCGTGCCAAAAGAGAGTTAAAGCACGAAGGGTGATGCCGTGCCAATCATTATTATTTATTTATCAGTTTATGGGAGGAATGAGATTAAAAGCACGAAGGGTAGTGCCGTTCCATTTTCATATTATTAGTTGATGAATTAATTGGCTGCTAAGTGATACTTCTCCTGCTCAGATTGTTATATCATTCCCCTTCCCATGTCCCCTCCCAATTTATAAATTGTTATTTATTGTATTATTGTTGCTATGTATT
This sequence comes from Nicotiana otophora, assembly GCA_000715115.1. Classification (NCBI taxonomy): domain Eukaryota; kingdom Viridiplantae; phylum Streptophyta; class Magnoliopsida; order Solanales; family Solanaceae; genus Nicotiana; species Nicotiana otophora. The sequence goes on from AWOL01S0005038.1 coordinate 6,842, forward strand.
TGTATCTACTTGTACAGGTTGTTTACGTACGTGTCTTGTCATAGACTCGTCACTACTTTGTCGAGGTTAGGCTCGCTAGTTACGGAGTACATGCGGTCGATTGTACTCATAATACACTCTACAATTCTTGTGCATATTTTGGAGTTGGCCGTAGCGGTGTACCATAGACGTCCTCGGATTCAGCTATTCAGAGGAGACCTGAGGTATAACTGCACAGCGTTCGTAGTTCTGAAGCCCCCTTTTATCTTATCTTAGCTTTGTATTATCTTTCAAACAGCTTGAATTTTATTCAGACCTTTATTTTATCATTCTAGTAGATCGTGCACTCGTGACACCATATTCGGGGATGTATTGTGATGATTCGGTAGTTATGGTCTTCCGCACTTTATTTCAGTAATTAACTTCTGTTTAATTTAATTTTCTTAAAAATGGTTAAGATTATTTTAACGTTGGCTTGAATAGCAACTGAAATGTTTGGCACCATCATGGTCCTGAAGGTGGAAATTTTCGGTCGTGACAAGTTGGTATCCGAGCACTAGGTACGGAGTCTGTACTTTTATCACTTCTTTCTTATTCTGTCGTGCAATATTATTTTGTCATCAATGATTGAACCATTCTATTCTTATTCTCCCATAGATGGCGAGAATGCATAATACATCTACCCACGGATAAGGGCTAGAGCCCCCGGTGGAAAATATTACCAGGTGTAGAGGTCGAGGCTGAGGTCACGCTAGAGATCGATGTAGAGGCAGAGGTAGAGCCCAGTCAAGAGCTCGAGCAGCATCACCTATTGTAGCGCCTCAAGTGGATTTGGAAGAAGAGGTTCCATCTAGGACCATACCTGTTATACCAATCCAGATCCAGGAAGGATTCATAGCTAATCCAGTATTTCAGGACGCTCTAGTCCGTTTGGTTAGCCTTATGGAGGGTGTGGCCCATAATGGTACATTTACAGTGGCACCAGCCGTCTCATAGGCTAGGGGAAGAGCACAAACTCCCACTACTCCCACTCCGGAACAGATAATTCCCCAGTATCAGGCACCAGCAGGCCTGCCAGTTGGGGTAGTTCATCCAGTTGTTGCGGCACGCACCGGTGATAGGCCTGCCATGTCATATAAGGCCTTATTGAGACTAGATAAGTTTACTAAGCTCTTTCTAGTTCACTTTAGTGGTACACCTTCCGAGAACCCACAGGATTATCTTGACCACTACCAATAGGTATTGCGGAGCATGGGTATAGTTGAGACCAATGGGGTCACTTTTGATGTATTTCAGATGACAGGTTCAGCTAAGAGATAGTGGAGAGATTATACGTTAAACAATCCAGTTGGATCGCCTACATTGACCTGGGAGTAGTTCTCACGGCTATTTCTAGAGAAGTTCCTCCCTATTAAATTGAGAAAGGATTACCGCAGGCAATTTGTGCGTCTACAGCAGGGTAGTATGACTACTCAGTATGAGACCCGTTTTGTGGATTTAGCCCGTCATGCTCTCATTTTACTACCTATTGAGGGAGAGAGAGTGAGGAGGTTTATTGAGGGACTCACTCACCCTATCAGGCTTCAGATGGCCAAGGAGACCGAAAGTGAGATTTCCTTTCAGGCGGTTGCTAATATTACGAGGAGGATCGAGATGGTTCTCGCACAGGAGAGAGGACAGGGGTCTGATAAGAGGCCTCATCAGTTTGGTAGGTTCAGTGGTGCCTCATCTGGAGGCAAGGGTAATTTTGGTAGAGGCCATCCTCCTAGGCAATTTCATTTAGTGCTCCAGGCATCCCACAGTACTTCAAGTGGTCACGACCCTTACGTGTCTTATTCGACCAGCTAGCTTACAGTGCACCACCAGCTCCTATTGATGTACCTCTGATCCGCAGTCATCATAGTGGTTATCCAGGTTGACATGGCCAGTTCCAGGGTCAACAGTCACAACAACCGAAGACCTGTAATACTTGTGGTGATTCGAGACACATTGATAGATTTTTCCCTCGGGCATCGGGTAATTCACAGCAGCAGGGTTCCCATGCTATGATTCCACTACCAGTTGTTCCGTCACCTGCCCAGCCATCTTGGGGCAATGGTCAAATAACTAGAGGTAGAGGTCAGGCCGTTAGAGGTAGAGGCCAGCCAATTAGAGGTCGTCCTAAGGACGCAGTTTAGAGTGGTAGGGCCCAGCCCCAATTTTATGCTTTTCCAGCTAGGCATGATGCCGATTCATCCGATGCAGTGATCACAGCTATGGTTCTAGTTTGCCATAGAGATGCTTCAATTCTATTAGATCCAGGATCTACTTATACCTACGTGTCCTCCTATTTTTCTTCATATCTGGTTGTACCTCTTGATTCTCTAAGTGCATCTGTGTGTGTGTCCACACCGGTGGGAGATTCTATTATTGTAGATCATGTCTATCGTTTGTCTGTGGTTACTATTGGGAGACTTGAGACAAGCGTGGATCTTCTACTACTTGACATGGTAGATTTCGATGTCATCTTGGGTATGGATTAGTTGTCACCTTATCATGCTATATTGGATTGTCACGCCAATACGATGACTTAGCCATGCCGGGGTTACCTCGACTAGAGTGGAAAGGGACTCTTGGTCATTCTACCAGCAAGGTTATCTCTTATGTGAAGCTCGGCATATGGTAGAGAAGGGGTGTCTAGCTTATTTGGATTTAGTTCCTTCTATGGATTTAGTTCCAGTTATCCGTGAATTTCTAGATATATTACCTGCAGAACTAGCGGGAATGCCACCCGACAAAGATATTGACTTCTGTATTGATTTAGCTCCGGGCACTCAATCCATTTCTATCCCACCATATCATATGGCCCCGTCGGAGTTGAAAGAATTGAAGGAGCAGTTACAAGACTTGCCTGGTCATGGATTCATTAAGCCGAGTATCTTGCCCTGGGCTACACCAGTGCTATTTGTAAAGAAGAAATATGGCTCTATGCGGATATGTATAGATTCTCGGTAGTTGAACAAGGCCACTATCAAAAATAAATATCCGTGGCCAAGAATTGATGACTTATTCGATCAACTTCGGGGTGCCAGGGTGTTTTCAAAGATTGATTTGAGGTCTAGTTACCATTAGTTGAAGATTAGGTCATCTGATGTCCCTAAGATAGCTTTTCAGACTCAGTATGGACATTACGAATTCCTAGTGACGTCATTTGGGCTGACAAATGCCCCAGCAACATTTATGGATTTGATGAACCGGGTGTTCAAACCCTATTTGGATTATTTTATGTTTGTATTCATTGATGATATCTGGATTTACTCCAGCAGTCGAGAGGAGCATGAGCAACATCTTCGAATTGTGCTTCAGACTTTGAAGAATAATCAGTTATATGCCAAATTTTCAAAATGCAAATTTTGGTTAGACTCAGTTGCCTTTTTGGGTCATGTTGTATCGGCAGAAGGCATAAAAGTGGATCCTAAGAAGATTGAGGCAGTTTAGAATTGTTTAGACCTACTTCAGCTACAGAGATCCAGAGTTTCCTGTATTTGGCAGGTTATTCTAGCCGGTTTGTGGAGGGGTTTTCATCCATAGCATCCCCACTGACCAAATTGACCCAGAAGGGTGCCCCATTTAGATGGTCAGACGAGTGTGAGTTGAGCTTTCATAAGCTCATGACCTCTTTGACTACAACGCCAGTGTTGGTATTACCCACATGTTCAAGATCTTATACGGTGTATTATAATGCATCTCGCGTTGGGCTTGGTGTAGTATTAATGCAAGATGGCAGGGTGATTACATATGCGTCACGATAGTTGAAAGTTCACGAGAAGAATTATCCTGTCCATGACTTAGAATTGGCTGCCATTGTCTATGCACTGAAGATTAAGAGGAATTACCTTTATTGTGTCTCGTGTGAGGTAATCACTGATCATCGTAGCCTACAGTATCTGTTTTGGCAAAAAGATCTCAATTTGAGGTAGTGAAGATGGTTGGAGTTGTTGAAAGACTATGATATCACCATTTTGTATAACCCCGGAAAGGCCAATGTGGTGGCCGATGCTTTGAGTAGAAAGGTTATGTGTATGGGCAGTCTTACGTATATTCCGGTTGGTGAGAGACTATTTGCTGCAGATGTTCAGACATTGGCTAATCAGTTCGTGAGGTTAGATGTTTCAGAACCCAGTCAGGTTCTAGCTTTCACAGTCGCTCGATCTTCTCTATATGAGTGTATCATAGAGAGAAAGTATAACAATCCTCATTTGCTTGTCCTTAAGGATACAGTACAACACGGTAGTGCCAAACAGGTTGCTGTGGGGGAAAATGGAATTCTAAGGATGCAGGGTCGTATTTGTGTGCCTAATATGGATGGGCTTCGTGAATTAATTCTTGAGGAGACACACAGTTCCAGGTATTATATACATCCAGGTGCCGCCAAAATGTATTAAGATTTGCGGCAACATTATTGGTGGAGGAGAATGAAGAAGGATATTGTTGTATATGTAGCTCGGTGTCTAAATTTTCAGCAAGTCAAGCACGAGCATCAGAGACCTGGTGGTGTACATCAGAAGTTAGAAATCCTGAGTGGAAATGGGAGCGTATCACTATGGATATTGTTGTTGGGCTTCCGCGAATTCAGATAAAGTTCGACGCAGTATGGGTAATTGTGGATAGGTTTACCAAGTCATCACATTTCATTCCAGTAGCAGTTACCTATTCTTCAGAGCGGGTAGCAGAGATTTACATCCGCGAGATTCTCCGCCTTCATGGTGTGCCCGTGTCTATCATTTCTGATCGAGGTACGTAGTTCACTTCGCACTTCTGGAGGGCTGTACATCGTGAGTTAGGCACGTGGGTTGAGTTGAGTACAACATTGCATCCACAAATAGACGGACAGTCAGAGCGCACTATTCAAATAATGGAAGATATACTTCGCGCTTGTGTTATAAACTTTGGAGGTTCTTGGGATCAGTTCTTGCAACTTGCGTAGTTTGCCTATAATAACAACTACCAGTTGAGCATTCAGATGGCTCCATACGAGGCATTATACGGAAGAGAGTGTCGTTCGCCAGTTGGCTGGTTTGAACAGGGAGAGGCTCGGTTGTTGGGTACCGATTTGATACAGGATGCCTTGGATAAGGTCAAAATTATTCAGGATCAACTTCGAACAGCTCAGTCTAGGCAAAAGACTTATGTCGACCGTAAAGTTTGTGATATTGCATTCATGGTTGGAGAAAGAGTATTGCTACGGGTTTCACCTATGAAAGGTGTAATGAGGTTCAGAAAGAAGAGCAAGTTGAGTCCTAGGTATATAGGACCCTTCGAAAGTCTTGAAAGGGTAGGTGAAGTAGCCTTGCATGCTTGGATTACCACCTAGTATATCAGTGGTTTATATGGTGTTCCATGTGTCTATGCTCTGGAAATATCATGCTGATCCGTCCCATGTGTTAGATTTCAGCTCGGTCCAATTGGACAATGATTTGACTTATGAGGAGGAGCCGGTAGCTATTCTAGCCCGGCAGGTCCAACAATTGAGCTCTAAGAGTTATCCATCAGTTCGAGTGTAATTCAGAGGTCAGCCGGTAGAAGCATCTACCTGGGAGTCTGTGCTAGACATGCAGAGTAGATATCCACACCTTTTTACCAGCCCAGTTACATTTTCTAATTCCATCCGAGGATGAACGTTTGTTTTATAGGTGGAGAATGTGATGACCCAAAATGTCATATTTAATTTCAACTTTAATTTATGTGTTATAAGATCACGAAAAGCACTCCTCGACTTGCATAAGTAGTCCGAATAATTTTCCGAAACGTTTTTACATGTAACATTGATTAAAATGTGAAATAGTGCTTTAAAACTCAATTGAGATAACTTTGGTCAATATTTTGAGTAAACGGAGTTGGATCAGTGTTTTGACAGGTCTGGTAGGTCTGTATCATGATTTAGGATATTTGTGTATGCCCGAAATCGAATTCGGTGGTCCCTAGCTCAAATTATCGCTATTTAACGGAAATTAGAAATTTAAAGCCTAAAGATTTCCAAAGTTTGACAATGTATTTGACTTTTTGATATCGGGGTCGGAATTCGATTTTGGAAATTTGAATAGGCCCTTTATGTCATTTATGAATTGTGTGCAAAATTTGAGGTCAATCGGACTTGATTTGATAGGTTTCGGCATCGAATGTAGAAGTTGAAAATTCTTAAGTTCCTTAACCTTAAATTGGGGTATGATTCGTGGTTTTAGCATTATTTGATTTGATTTGAGGTATCGGCTAAGTTCGTATGATATTGTAGGAGTTGTTGGTGTATGTAGTTGAGGTCCCGGGGGCTTCAGGTGGATTCCGAATGGATAACGGATAAAAAGTGGAACCGCAAATGCGGTCAGATGTCCGCAGATGCGAAAACGCCTGGACAGAACGCATAAAATCGGAAGCCAACCATTTTTACTTATTTTTGAGTTTTGAGTCTCTGATTTAGGCGATTTCAAACAGATTTTTCACGACTTTGAATTGGGTAAGTTTTCTATAACAAAATATGATTATATTTCATAAATCATTGTCTATATTCATCATTTATTTTAGATTTAGATGGAAGTAATTGGAATTTTTGTAAAACTTTCAGAAAACGAAACCTTTAAGATATGAAGGTCCATTTAACATCAGAATTTGATAAAATTTTGTATGGTTGGCCTCGTCTCGGAAGGGGTGTTCGGATTTCGTATGTTTTTTTGAGATTCGAGATGTGGGCCCCACTGTTGATTTTTTAGAATAATTTCGGATTTTATTTTGGAAAATTAGTAAATTCCTATGGAGTTAATTCCTACGATTTGTATTGAGTATATTGAATTGTTTATGACTAGATTTATAGATTTCAGACACGAATTCGCGACACAAAGGTTTATTGGAATCTTGTATTTGGTTGCAAAGCGAGGTAAGTATTGTGGTTAACCTTGACTTGAGGGAGTAGGCTTTATTTGTCTATTTTCTACGTGATTTAATGTGCATGTACAACGTATATGTGAGGTGACGAGTACTTATGTGTTGTGGTTGAGTCAAAGCATGCTGGAAGAATGTATTTCATTTTGAATAATTGCTTATTTAATTAAGATATTCATGCTTAAGTTTATTATTGATTATTTGATCATTATTCATGAAATTTGTATTGATTTATTTATTGTTGAATATGGTGAGAAAGAGTGTAAAAGCACGAAGGGTGATGTCGTGCAATTTTTATTATTTATACTATCATTGTCATGGTGAGAAAGAGTGTAAAAGCACGAAGGGTGATGTCGTGCAATTTTTATTATTTATACTATCATTGTCATGGTGAGAAAGAGTGTAAAAGCACGAAGGGTGATGTCGTGCAATTTTTATTATTTATACTATCATTGTCATGGTGAGAAAGAGTGTAAAAGCACGAAGGGTGTTGTCGTGTCATTTTTCAGAGAGTGTAAACGCACGAAGGTTGATGCCGTGCCAAAAGAGTGTTAAAGCATGAAGGGTGATGCCGTGCCAATTATTATTTTATTTATCAGTTTATGGGAGGAATGAGAGTAAAAGAACGACATATGGTTTTGTGCCATTTCCATATTATTAGTTGCTCATTTTATTGTTGATTAATTAATTGGCTGCTAAGTGATACTTCTCCTGCTAAAATTATTGTATCATTCCCCTTCGCATGTCCCCTCCCAATTTATAAATTGTTATTTATTGTATTATTGTTGCTTCGTATTTGTATATACTTGCACAGGTTATTTACGTATGTGCCTTGTTATAGCCTCGTCACTACTTTGTCAAGGTTAGGCTCGACACTTACGGAGTACATGGAGTCGGTTATACTCATACTACACTCTGCACTTCTTGTGCTGATTTTGGAGTTGGTCCCAGCGGCATACCATAGACGTGCTCGGATTCAGCTACTAAGAGGAGACTTGAGGTATAACTGCATAGCGTTTGCAGTTCTGAAGTTCCCTTCTATCTTATCTTAGCTATGTATTATCTTTCAAACAGCTTGAATTTTATTCAGATCTTTATTTGTATCATTCTAGTAGCTCGTGCACTTGTGACACCAGATTCGGGGATGTATTGTGATGATTCGGTAGTTATGGTCTTCCGCACTTTATTTCAGTAATTGACTTCTGTTTAATTTAATTTGCTTAAAAATGGTTAAGATTATTTTAACGTTGTCTTGCCTAGCAAGTGAAATGTTAGGCGCCATCACGGTCCTGAAGGTGGAAATTTCGGGTCGTGACATGAAGGTGAATTTGCCAAAAGGTTTCTGCAACAAAAACACATAAAGAAGAATAAATCAGCAATTCAAATGTTCATATTCTCACATGAGCCACGCCCAGGTTATCCATCATTACATCACCCACCGGAGTTGTTTGCTTTTTCAGATCCTATCGATCCGTCCATCTTATTAGGGCGGAGAGATTATATGAACTCCAAGATTTCTGAAACCAAGGAGGTTCCATACTAGCACCTTTTGTTAAGTATAGCCTAGAAGTCACTAAGGCAATAATACTAGCACCTTTTGGGTAGAAGATGGTTGATTAGGCGTATGATTCTTGGGTATGAGAGTATTATCTATACATGCATGTACCAAAACGATTTGTGGAATGATTGTTGAGCTTCTATAAGTAAGGATTGGGTTGTGGAGGGAATGAAATCTTGTAGAAGAACCTTGTAGTTAAATTGCACACCTAGTGTTTGATAAAAGGCTCAAATGAGTTGAAATCATGAATACCTTCCTAATTTGTGTTCAATTTTGTTATGTCTCAAAATAGATTGGGATTCCTAGAATTTCCGGAACGTTGTAGTAATTTAAGGAAAGCTCAACTGAGGTATGTTGGCTAAACTTTCTCTCTTGGAATTGAATTCCATAATGTTCCTGTGAGTTTCAAAGTATAGGTTGCGTATTAAAATGTTGTGGCTTTGAATCGTATTTCAAATGAAAGCTAGTATGCCAAATTGTGTGAGAAAATCTCAACATTCTTAAGACTCTTAATTGCTCATATGTGTACCTAAAGCCTTGATTGGAAATGTATTATTGTTGATAACCTATAAAGATGGTTGGAAGTGAAATCAGTGAATTGGGGATATAAAGTGTGGCCAACGTGCCAATAGTGAAAGTTATACTTGTGGCCAATGGTGCCAATGAACTGAAATAATGTGAGAAAGATTATGAAATGAGCTTTGACTCAACTATTCCAAAATTGACTTCGATAATATAATTGGCTAAAAGCTTATGAACTCAAATGATGCCCATATGTGGCTGTTTTAGCTAATGCTATGCTTTGTAAGTATTTTTCGATTTGTTTTTCATTCTTATATATTCGTGAGCGGAAATTGTGTATGATTTTAACCTGTACTTCGATTGCCAATCATTTTACTCCATTTATTGGAAAGAAATCTATTGTGTTTAAAGCC
>AWOL01S0005039.1:3430-21880 GCA_000715115.1 Nicotiana otophora
GACTCAGCAAAAGTTTGACGCAGTTTGGGTGATTATGGATAGGCTGACCAAGTCATCTCATTTCATTCCTGTGATGACTACCTATTCTTCCGAGCAGTTGGCTCGAATTTATATCCGCGCGATTGTCAGGCTTCATGGCATACCGATATCTATCATCTCTGATCGGGGTACGCAGTTTACATCACGATTCTGGAGGGCTGTACAGCATGAGTTGGGTACTCGGATTGAGTTGAGCACAATATTTCACTCTCAGATGGACGGACAGTCTGAGCGCACTATTCAGATACTAGAGGATATGCTCCGTGCTTATGTGATAGATTTTGGGGGTGCTTGGGATTAGTTCTTGCCACTTGCGGAGTTTGCCTACAACAACAGTTATCAGTCGAGCATTCAGATGGCACCGTATGAGGCTTTGTATGGTAGGAGGTGTCGGTCTCCAGTGGTTTGGTTTGAGCTAGGCGAGGCTAGATTACTCGGTACAGACTTGGTTCAGGATACCCTGGATAAGGTGACGGTGATTCAGGATCGACTTCGCATAGACCAGTCCAGATAGAAGAGTTATGCGGATCGGAAGGTTCGCGATGTTGCATTCATGGTTGGAGAGCGGGTCTTGCTCTGGGTTTCTCCTATGAAGGGCGTTATGAGGTTCGTGAAGAAGTGCAAGTTGAACCCAAGGATTATTGGCCCATTTGAGGTGTTGCAGTGAGTTGGGGAGGTTGCTTTTGAGCTTTCCTTGCCTCCCAGTCTTGCAGGGGTCCATTCCATGTTTCTATGCTCCAGAAGTATCACGGCGATCCGGCTCATGTGTTAGATTTCAGCTCAGTCCAGTTGGACAAAGATCTATCTTATGTTGAGGAGCCAATGGCTATTCTGGACAGGCACGTTCAAAAGCTAAGGTCAAAGAACATTACTTCCGTGAAGGTTCAGTAGAGGGGTCAGCACGGCCCTCATCTTTTCACCACTTCAGGTATGTCTTTATGCTCGTTCGAGGACGAACGATTGTTTTAAGGGGGGGATGTAACGACCCAGCCGGTCATTTTGAGAGTAATAGCCCCGATCCCCTATTAACTGCTTTCCCCATATCTTTTCTGCTTATGTGACTTGCCGAGAAGTCTTGTTTTTGGTTTCGGAGTGAGTTGGGACACTTAGTCCCTAAAATGGAAGTTTAAGTCTTAGGATTTTGACCGTAGTCGTAACTGTGTGAAGACGACTCTGAAATGGGGCTCCGTCAGTTCTGTTAGCTCCGTTGGGTGATTTTGTACTTAGGAGCGTGTCCGGATTGTGTTTTGGAGGTCGGTAGCTGATTTAGGCTTGAAATGGCGAAAGTTGATTTTTTGGAGATTTTTACCGGTAGTGGTATTTTTGATATCAGTGTCGGAATCCAATTTCGAAAGTTGGAGTAGGTCCGTAATTTCGAATATGACTTGTGTGCAAAATTTGGGGTCAATCGGACGTGATTTGATAGGTTTTGACTTCGGTTGTAGAAGTGTGAAGTTTCAAAGTTCATTAAGTTTGAATTGGAGGGTGATTCGTGTATTTAGCATTGTTTGATGTGATTTGAGGGCTCGACTAAGTCCGTATGGTGATTTAGGACTAGGTGGTATGTTGGTTGAGGTCCGGGGGGCCTCGGGTTGATTTCGGATAGTTAACAGATCAAATTTGGTTTTGGAAGAATAACTAAAGCTGCTGCACCTGGTGTGATCGCACCTGCGCAACATTGACCGCAGGTGCAAGCCAATGGATGCAGGTGCGGTTTTGAAGAAGAGGCCAGGGATCACAGGTGCGGAGGTATAACCGCATCTGCATATCCGTAGATGCGGAAGATTGAGCGTAGAAGCAGAAGGGGGCCAGGGCGTGAGGGATCGCATAAGCGGAAAAATTCCGCAGGAGCGGGCACGCAGGTGCGGCTCATTGCTCGCAGATGCGGACCCAGTCCCTTTAAGTCATTCCGCACCTGCTATGGAAATTCTGCAAGTTCGGCACCGCAGGTGCGACTAGAGGTCCGCAGGTGCAAAATTTCTGGGCAGAACACTTAAATGCAAGGGTTCGCTATTTTTGCTCATTTTTGACATTTTGAGCTCGGGTTTGGCGATTTCTTGAAAGCATCTTTGAGGGATATCTTGATGTAAGTCCCTTGTACTTATTTTTGATCAATAATCTTGCTTCCCCATTTGTTTTTGCACCTAGTTAGTGTGTATTTAAGGTGGAATTTGAGAGTTTGAGTCTAGGGATTTGAAGAGTTTGATTTTGGGTTTTGAGTGGTCATTCGAGGTCGGATTTTGATAAATTTGGTATGGTCGGACTTGTGGGTGAATGGGCTTTCACATTTTGTGGTTTTTGCCCGATTTCGAGATGTGGACCCGGGTCGACTTTTTAGGACGGATTTCGGAATATTTGTTAAAATCTTGATTTCATTAATTAGATTAGTCTATTATAGTTATATTTATGATATGTAATTGTTTTTGGCTAGATTTGGGCCATTCGGAGTCGGATATTCATGGAAAAGGCATTGTTACCGATTGATTGAGCTTGGTTCGAGGTAAGTTACTTGCCTAATCTTGTGTGAGGGAAATCCCCTTAGGATTTGGTATTGTTGTGATATGTGAGCGCCGTGTACTTGAGGCGACGAGAACGTACACGGGCTATTGTTTGAAAAACCCGATTTATTTTACTGAGTAATAACATGGTTTTCCTTTAATTTGAGTTATACCGTTTAAATGAGTATTAGTCTGTTTTCATTCTTAATAGAGCTATTCCAACATGCGTAGTTATCCTGATTAGCCTAATATCGCATGTCTACATTCTTTAACTGCTTATTTGAACTCTGTGAAGCATGCCTAGTTGATTTCCTATTTTTCCTTGTTCTTTATCAGTTTTAACTGTATAATTCTTGCTGTTAACTATGGTATTTATCGGTTGAGCTGTGTGTTTTCTTTTGAGACTACGAGGCGGTAGCTCGGGAGTTCTCCTTGCATATTTACTTTTGAGACTATGAGGCGGTTTCTCGGGAGTTCTCCCTGCACATTTACTTTTGAGACTACGAGACGGACCTCGAGAGTTCTCCCTGCATATTTACTTTTGAGACTACGAGGCGGTTCCTCGGGAGTTCTACCTGCACATTTACTTTTGAGACTACGAGGCGGTTCCTCGGGAGTTCTCCCTGCATATTTATTTTTGAGACTACGAGGTGGTTCCTCGGGAGTTCTCCCTGTATATTTACTTTTGAGACTACAAGGCAGTTCCTCAGATGTTCTCCCTGCACATTTACTTTTGAGACTACGAGGCGGTTCCTCGGGAGTTCTCCCTCTATATTTAATTTTGATACTACGAGGCGGTGCCTCGGGAGTTCTCCCTGCATATTTAGTTTGGGACTACGAGACGATATCTCAGGAGATCCCTTGCTGTTTATCCCTGTGTGTTGCATTGTTATATCGCTTTACTTTATTTTTATTAAATTTCAATCTCTTATTATACTGTTATATTTTTCTGCTTTATTTATTATATACCAGTGGTCCTGACCTGACCTCGTCACTACTCTACCGAGGTTAGGCTTGGCACTTACTGGGTACCGTTGTGGTGTACTCATACTACTCTTCTGCACATGTTTTTGTGTGCAGATTCAGGTGCTCCTTATGAGCCCCGCTACTAGCTAAGAGTGCTTGCTATTGTACGGAGACTTTAAGGTACATCTGCCACATCCACAGACCTCGGAGTCCCCCTCTATTCTCACATTTGTCATTTACCTTCCGTATTTCTTTTGTTAGACTCTGGTGTATAGAGATACTAGTTTCCTTCTATAACTTGTGACTTACGATGTTCCGGGTTTTGGAAAGACTGTGTATTATAGATTATTGGTTATTGCACATGCCGAGCGGCATTGTTATTAGTTATTTAGATATCCACTGCTGTTAGTTGCCATGTTTTACTTTCAATTTTGTTATATTTCCACAATTTGTTAGGCTTACCTAGTCGTAGAGACTAGGTGCCGTTACGATGTTATACGGAGGGAGTTTGGGTCATGACAATATCACTCAAACTTCTCTTTCTAACATCCTTAGAACATCAGCCTGGTTGATTGAATATGGACATTGGTGGATATAATGGATCATTCACACATTCGACAATGTGCCTATTCCTATAACATGACACGTTATTGTCAAAATAATAAGAACAAAAATGTGCAGTTTCTTTTGCAAGATAGGCTTCGCATATAGATCCTTCAATCCAATTCCTCTGCTTAACAAATTGTTTGCATTTGCCAATTGTCCTATATAATGTCATGTTAGCCAAGAACATTCAAATAAAATAGAATATTACATCAAACTTATAATATTACCTCTCAAAAGGTACACCCATCTGCATTGAACATGCCCTCCAAGTTGTGCCTCGTGTACAAGGTGGATTGGAAAGTGTTCCATCACATCAAAGAAACCACATGAAAATATGTTTTTCATCTTACTACAAGTTACACGAATGTTCTGATCCATCCGAAGTAGTTTTTCTTCCCTTAAGGTGGTAGAACACAAGTCTTTAAAAAACATACTAATCTCTGTGATGAGTTTCCAGATTCTTTTAGGCAAACCACAAAATGCAATAGGCACTAAGGTCTCTATGAAAATATGACAGTCATGACTTTTAAAATGGCAAAACTTCCCTACCTCCATATCTACTTTGTTTCCTAGATTTGACGCATAACCCTCAGGCATCTTCAATTTCGTAACCCAATCACAAATTAGCCGTCTTTCCTCCAAAGTAAATGTGTAACTTGCTTTGGGATTGAACACCTTACCATTGTTTGCTGTTTGCAAGTATAATTCAGGTCGCCTGCAATATTTTTGTAAGTCCATTCTAGCCTTCGGGTTATCTTTTGTCTTACCTTTAACATCCATCACTGTGTTGAACAAATTGTTAAAATAATTCTTCTTAATATGCATGACATCAGAGAAGATTATCCTTCCAATAAGGCAACTCCCAAAATATACTATGTTTCGTCCAACTATGAGTAACACCATATCCGGGGAATTTAGAAGGTGGAGCCTCAGTAATTTTACTGAAATTCTGGACCCTCTCCCAAATTTCCTCACCTGAAAGTATCGGAGGTGGTGAATCATATTCCATTTAATTCTTTTTGAATGCATTTTTCATCTGTCACGACCTAAAATCCTAACCTGTCATGATGGCGCCTAACGTGGTACTAGGCAAGCCAACTTCTCAAAAATAATTCCCAACACCTTTAACAAGAATGAATTAAAATAGATTTAATAGCAAAAGTTATTATAAACAGGGTAAAAACTCCAAAACATAACGCAGAATTTCCCAACTATCGGGATGTCGCAGAGTATATGAGCATCTATACTTCACAAGTCCGGAAAACAAGGTCTATAATAGTCTGAGACCAAATACAATAAACAAGAAGATAGGGAAGGAGAGACAAGGTCTGAAACACGAGAGCTACCTCGAAATCTCCGAAAAATCAACTGTGCATAGGAATCAACACCCACTGTGTCCGGATGTACCTGGATCTGCACACGAAGTACACAGTGTAGTATGGGTATAACCAACTCAGTAAGTAACAATAATAAATAAAGAACTGAAAGTAGTGACGAGCTTCACAACTAAGTCCAATTACAGTAATTTCCAACATAAGAAAGTAGGCATGCTTGCAAGTTTAACAACTAAGGCCCAAACAGTAATTTCATGTCAAGTTCAACTGAGACAGGAGATAATATCTCTAAGAAATTTCCAACACAGTGATATGGGACAGCTGTAGTACAATAAGAATGAAATCAAGTGCATCCTCTCCGGACCATAGTCACTCAGCCATTCCACTCACTCATCACTTAACACTCGCACTCAGTAGGTACCTACACTCATTGGGGGTGTACAGACTCCGGAGGGGCTCCTTCAGCCCAAGCGCTATAATCTGTACGGACAACTTACGTGCTGCATGGACAACTCATGTGCTATAGTATCAATATCTGGATCCACACGGACAACTCACGGGCTGCAGGGACAACTTACACACTATAGTATAATATCTAGATCCGCAAGGACAACTCACGTTCTATAGTATAATATCTGGATTTGTACGGACAACTCACGTGCTATAGTATAATATCTCACAATCAGGCCCTCGGCCTCACTTAGTCATAAATCTCTTCAGTCTCTCGGGTTCTCAGTAATCAAAAATAGCAATCCCAACAGAAATGATATAATGTATCAACAAGGAACAATAGAGACTGAGATAAAATAAATAAGTAAACTATGAGTGAGTACAAAACAACAATTTAGCAGATAATTCAACATGTACACGACCTCTGTGGGTCCTTATAGTGCCAACACATAATTTGAACATGATTTGTGGTTCAATTTTTCTACTATATGGGGAATGTACAGATAACAACAGATTATTTAATTATACAGTTCTATGGAATTTGACCAAGTCATAATTCCTACGGTGCACGCCCACATGCCTATCACCTAGCATGTGCGTCACCTCAAAACTGATCACATAACACATAATCTGGGGTTTCATACCTTCAAAACCAAATTTAGAACTGTTACTTACCTCAAACCGTGTAATTCTTTATTCTGCAATGCCTTTGCCTCATGAATCGGCCTCCAAATGCCTCGAATCTAGCCACAAATAATTCGATCCAGTCAATACAAATTATAGGAATTGATTCCATATTAAAATACTAATTTTCCAACAAAATCCGAAATTTCATCCAAAAATCGCACGTGGGGCTCACGTTTTGGAACCCGAAAAAATTACAAAATCCGAAAGCCCATTCAACCACGAGTCTAACCATACCAATTTTACCAAAATCTGACCTCAACTCGACCTCCAAATCTCAAATTCCTATTTTGAAATTCCTAGGCCCGAATCCTCTAATTCCACTTCAAAAACATGTAATCTAGTCGAAATACTCAATTATAATCCAATATTATTGATTAACAATGATCACAAGTGGCTTACCTCAAGATTTTCCATGATTTCTCGCTCACAAATCGCCTCAACCCGTGTTGGAAATTTCAAAAATGACAAAAATCTCGGACTCCTCTATTTTTCACATTCTGTCCAGGATTTTCGCACTTGCGGCCCCCAATTCGCACATGTGGAATCTCTTATGCGGTGCATTTGCCGCTTCTGCGAAAACCATTTGGTTTCCCCCCAACTTCGTACCTGCGCTTAAAATCCCGCACCTGCGATCACGCAAGTGCGGAAAATGCTTCGCACCAACGACCACTGTCCACCCTAAGACCTGGCCGCTTTTGCGCTTCACTCCTCGCACCTGCGATCAAAATTCCACAGGTGCAATTGCACCAGAAGACTGAAATTCAGATTTTTTTCCTTAAGTCCGAATTTGATCCGTTAACCATCCGAAACTCGCACGAGGCCCCCAGGACCTCAACCAAATACACCAACAAGTCCTAAAACATCATACGAACTTATTCTAGCCTTCAACTGACATCAAACAACGCTAAAAACATGAATCATACCCCAATTCAAGCTTATCGAAAACTAACGAATTCCAACTTTTATATTCAATGCCGAAACCTATCAAATCAAGTCTGATTGACCTCAAATTTTGCACACAAGTCATAAATGACATAATGGATCTATTCTAATTTTCAGAATCGGATTCCGACCCCGATATCAAAAAGTCAACTCTCCGGTCAAACTTTCAAACTTAAATTTCTATTTTAACCATTTCAAGCCTAATTTAACTACGGATTTCCAACTTATTTTCTGAACACGCTCCTAAGTCCAAAATCACCATATGGATATATTGGAATCATCAAAATTCTATTCCAGAGTCGTTTACACATAAGTCAACATCCGGTCAACTTTTTCAACTTAAGTTTTTAACTATGAGACTAAGTATCTCAATTTACTCCGAAATCATTCCGGACCAGAACCAACTAGTCCGGTAAGTCATAAAATAAACGTAAAGCATAAATTAAGCAGTAAATGGGAAACGAGGCTGTAACACTCAAAACGACCGGCCGGGTCGTTACATTCTTTCCCTCTTAAATAAACGTTCGTCCTCGAACAAGTTTAGAATCATACTTGGAGCCTCAAATAGGTGTGGATATTTGCTCCACATCTCCCGCTCAATCTCCCAAGTAGCTTCTCCAACTGGCTGGCCTCTACACTACACTTTCGCTGAAGCTAAGTTCTTTGATCTCAGCTTTTGAACCTGCCGGTCTAAAATGGCCATCGGCTCCATATCATAAGTCAAATTACCATCCAACTGTACTGTTCTGAAATCCAAAACATGAGACGGATCTTCAACATATTTCCGGAGCATGGATACATGAAACATAGGATGAACACCCAATAAACTAGGTGGAAAAGCAAGTTCATAAGCTACCTCTCTAATCTTTTTAAGTATTTCAAAAGGCCCAATATACCGAGGGACCAACTTGCCCTTTTTCCCGAACGTCAACATACCTTTCATGGGTGAAATCTTGAGTAGAACCTTCTCCCCAACCATGTAAGCAATATCACGGACCTTCCTATCGGCATAACTCTTCTGTCTAGACTGCGCCGTGCGAAGCCGCTCCTGAATCACTTTAACCTTCTCCAAAGCATCTTGAACCAAATCAGTACCCAATAGCCTAGTCTCACCCGACTCAAACCAACCCACCGGAGACCGGCACCGTCCCATATAAAGCTCATACAGAGCCATCTAAATGCTCGATTGGTAGCTGGTATTGTAAGCAAACTCCGCGAGTGGCAGAAACTAATCCCAAGAACCCCCAAAATCAATGACACAAGCACGTAGCATATCCTTCAATATCTGAATAGTGCACTCGGACTGTCCGTCTGTCTGAGGGTGAAATGTTGTACTCAACTGAACCTGTGTGCCCAATTCTCGCTGCACCACTCTACAAAATTGTGATGTAAACAGCGTACCCCGATCTGAAATGAAAGACATTGGCACACCGTGTAGGCGAACAATCTCGCGAATATACATCTCAGCCAACCGCTCCAAATAATAATTAGTACCAACTGGAATAAAATGCGCAGACTTGGTCAACCGATATGTAATCACCCAAACAACATCAAACTTCCTCAAAGTCCGTGGGAGCCCAACTACGAAGTCCATGGTAATACGCTCCCACTTCCACTTCGGAATTGTAAGTCTCTGAAGCAATCCGTTCGATCTCTGATGCTCGTACTTCACCTGTTGACAATTTAAACACCGAGCTACAAACCCAACTATAACATTCTTCATTCGCCTCTACCAATAGTGCTGCCTCAAATCCTGATACATCTTCGCGACACTTGGATGAATGGAGTACCGCGAACTATGAGCCTCCTGGGGAATCAACTCACACAAACCATATACATTAGGCACTCATAGCTTGCCCTGCATCCGTAATAAACCATCATCCCCAATAGTGACTTCCTTGGCATCACCGTGCTGAACCATGTCCTTAAGGACAAGTAGATGGGGGTCATCATATCGGCTTTCTCTGATACGATCATAAAGAGAAGACTGAGAAACCACACAAGCCAAAACTCGATTTGGCTCGGAAACATTCAATCTAACAAACTGGTTGGCCAAGGCCTGAACATCCAAGGCTAAAGGCCTCTCTGCTACCGGTAAGTATGCTAAGCTGCCCAAACTCTCTGCCTTACGATTCAAGGCATCGGCCACCATATTGGCCTTTCCGAGATAATAAAGAATGGTGATATCATATTACTAAGAAACTCCAATCACCTCCGCTGCCGCAAATTAAGATCCTTCTGTTAAAACAGATGTTGTAGACCCTAGTGATCTGTATAAACCTCACAATGGACACCGTATAAATAGTGTCGCCAAATCTTCAAGGCATGAACAATAGCTGCTAACTCAAGGTCGTGGACCGAATAATTCTTCTCATGTACCTTTAACTATTTGGATGCATAGGCAATCACCCTACTGTCTTGCATCAGCACTGCGCCGAGATCAATACGCGACGCGTCACAATACACAGTATAAGACCCTGAACCTGTAGGCAACACCAATACTGGGGTTGTAANAATACGCGACGCGTCACAATACACAGTATAAGACCCTGAACCTGTAGGCAATACCAATACTGGGGTTGTAATTAAAGCTATCTTGAGCTTCTGAAAGCTCTCTTTACACTCATCCGACCACCAGAACGGAGAACCTTTGTGGTTCAATTTAGTCAAAGGCGATGCAATAAACGAGAAACCCTCCACAAAGCGACAATAATAACTGTCCAAGCCGAGAAAACTCCGAATCTCAATAGCTGAAGATGGCCTAGGCTAACTCTGAACTGCCTCTAGTTTCTTCGGATCCACCTGAATCTCAGTAGCTGAAGATGGATTGGGCCATATCTGAACTACCTCTATTTTCTTCGGATCCACCTTAATCCCTTCACTGGACACTATGTGTCCCAAGAATGCCACTGAACTAAGCCAGAACTCACACTTAGAGAATTTGGCATAAAGTCTCTCATCTCTCAGCCTCTGTAATACAATACCCAAGTGTTGTGCATGCTCTTCCTGGTTACGTGAGTACACCAGGATATTATCAATAAATACTATAACAAATGAATCAAGATACGGTTGGAATACACTATTCATTAGGTGCATAAATGCTGCTAGGACATTGGTCAGTCCAAAAGACACCACGGGAAATTCATAGTGGCCATAACGATTCCCGAATGCTGTCTTTAGAATATCCGAATCCCAGATTTTCAATTGGTGATACCCAGATCTCAAATCTATTTTGGAGAATACCCTCGCTCCTTGAAGCTGGTCAAATAAATCATCAATACGTGGCAAATGATACTTGTTCTTGATTGTAACTTTGTTCAACTGCCTGTAATCGATGCACATCCGCATAGTACCATCTTTCATTTTCACAAACAAAATCGGTGCTCCCGAAGGTGACACACTAGGCCTAATAAACCCCTTATCAAGGAGTTCCTGAAGTTGCTCTTTCAATTCTTTCAACTCAGCTGGTGCCATACGATACAGAGGAATAGAAATAGGCTGAGTACCCGACACCAAGTCAATACTAAAATCAATATCCCTATCGGATGGCATACTCGGTAGGTCTGCAGGAAATACATCCTGAAAGTCTCGCACTATCAGTACTGAATCCATAGTAGGGGTATCTGCATCAATATTTCTCACAAAGGCCAAATATGACAAACACCCCTTCCCAACCATACGTTGGGCCTTCAAATAAGAAATTACCCTGCTGGGAACATAATTTAGAGAACCTCTCCATTCAACCTTTGGCAACCCCGGCATCGCCAACATCACATTTTTTGCGTGACAATCCAGAATAGCATGACATGGAGACAACCAATCCATACACAAGATTACATAGAAATCAACCATATTGTAATAAAAGATCAACTCTAGTCTCCAATTCCCCAATAGTTACCATACACGACCGATACATACGGTCCATAGAAATAGTATCGTCCACCGGTGTAGATACACGAACAGGTGAAACTAAGGACTCATGGGGCATATCCAGATAATTAGTAAAGTATGATGATACATACGAATAAGTGGAACCTGGTTCAAATAATATAGAAGCTTCCCTGTGGCACAGTAAGACAATACCTGTGATCACTGCATCTAAAGCAACAACATCTGTTGTGGCAGGAAAAGCATAGAATCGGGCCTGACCGCCACCTGATCGGCCTTCCCCTCTTGGGCGACCCTTAGCTGACTGAGCCCCATCCCGAGCTGGCTGGGCAGGTGGTGTAACTGTTGGTGCTGGTGCCGTCGGCTGAGAACTCTATTGTGGAGCCCCACTCAACAATCTAGGACAATCTCTCTTGATATGACCAAATTCTACGCACTCGAAACAACCCCTCCTCTAACAGAACTAATCTTCCTTATAACCCGAGGAATTACCTGTAGAAGCCTGAGCGGACGAGGCATGGTGAGAACTCTGCACTAGTAGCGCACTAAATAAAGACTGACCTGAGTGAGCACTGTAAGAATCGTGACTAGCTGATGCACCACGATGAGCTGGACGATTCATCTGAGCGGGCCTACGAGGGCGACCCCTGCTGTGCTAGGACTGCCTCCTAGCCCCCCTCTCACCAGGCTCCTGGCTACGGACCACCTCTATCTGTCGGTGTTCGAAGCATCTGCTTGCACTTATCCATAAAACCATGAGCGTCCTCTGAATCAGCACCGCTAAATGATGGAGCTCGAAGCCTCCAAAATATCTCAAGTCTCCTCTGCTCATCATCTGCCATAACGAGGACTACCGGGGCCTGAGCAGCTACAACCGGCTGGGCTGGTAGTGCCCCCGATATCTGAAGTCCATGCACTACCTGCTCTAGAGTACGGGCAATAGGGGTATGAGTACCTTCCCCGGCCTGAGAAGTGGCTGGTGCGGCCTAAGCTGAAACCACCTAAGCAAGGCCAGTGCAAACTGTCAATATTTGGGCCAAAGCCTCCTGAAGGCCTGGTATCACAATGGGCACAACTGGTGCCTGAGCTGGTCCCGCCGGCTCAACTATATCTGGAATCTGCTCATGAGCTGTGCTACTAGTGCTGCTCCAACTGGTGTACGAGCTATACCTCGACCTCTACCTCAGCCCCGGCCTCTTGCAGCCCTAACTGGTGGTTGACCATCCGATCCGGTAGTATGTGTCCTCACCATCTGTGAGAGAATAAAATAACAAAAATTTAGTTTCTGGAATAAACAAATTCGCACTACAGAATATAAGAAAGTGAAATTTTCCTAAGGGTTCGGCAGCTTCTCGAAGATAAGTACAGACGTCTCCATACCGATCCGCAAGACTCTACTAAATCTGCTCATGACTCGTGAAACCTATGTAACCTAGGCTTTGATACCAACTTGTCATGACCCAAAATCCTAACCTGTCGTGATTCCGCCTAACGTGGTACTAGGAAAGCCAATTTCTCACAAATAATTCCCAATACCTTTAACAAGAATGAATTAAAACAGATTTAATAGCAAAAGTTCTTATAAACGGGGTAGAAAACCCAAAACATAACGCAGAATTTCCCAACTATCGGGGTGTCACAGAGTACATGAGTATCTATACTTCACAAGTCCGGAAAATAAGGTCTATAATAGTCTGAGACCAAATACAGTAAACAAGAAGATAGGGAAGGAAAGACAAGGTCTATGAAACATGGCAGCTACCTCGAAATCTCCGAAAAATCAATTGTGTGAAAGAATCAACACCCACTGTGTCCGAAAGCACCTGGATCTGCACACGAAGTGTAGGGTATAGTATGAGTACAACCAACTCAGTAAGTAACAATAATAAATAAAGAACTGAAAGTAGTGACGAACTTCTCAACTAATTCCAATTATAGTAATTTCCAACACAAGAAAGTAGGCATGCTTTTAAGTTTAACAATTAATGCCCAAACAGTAATTGCATGTCAAGTTCAACTGAGACAGGAGATAATATCTCTTAGAAATTTTCAACATAATGATATATGACAACTCTAGTACAATAAGAATGAAATCAAGTGCATCCTCTCTGGACCACAGTCACTCAACCATTCCACTCACTCAGCACTTAGCACTCGCACTCATTAGGTACCTGCGCTCACTAGGGGTGTACAGATTCCGGAGGGGCTACTTCATCCCAATTACTATAATCCGCACGGACAACTCATGTGCTGCACGGACAACTCACGTGCTATAGTATCAATATCTGGATCCACACGGACAACTCACGTGCTGCACGGATAACTCACATGCTACACGGTCAACTCACATTCTATAGTATAATATCTAGATCCACACGAACAACTCACGTGCTAAATTGCCAGCAGGTTAAGTATAGGCATCAGAGGCCAGGTGGCCTACTCCAACAGATGACTATACCTGAGTGGAAATGGGAGAGTATTACTATGGACTTCGTTGTTGGGTTGCTGCGGACCTTGCAGAAGTTTGATACAATTTGGGTCATTGTCGACAGGTTGACCAAGTCGGCACACTTCATTCCGATAGTGACCACATATACTTCTGAGAGGTTGGCCCAGATTTATATTCAGGAGATAGTTCGGTTGCACGGTGTGCCTATTTCCATCATATCAGATAGAGGCCCTCAGTTCACTTCACATTTCTGGAGAGTAGTACAGAGTGAGTTGGGGAATCGTGTGGAGCTCAGCACAACCTTTCATCCTTAGACCGACGGGCAGTTGGAGCAAACAATTTAGATCTTGGAGGACATGCTCAGAGCATGTGTGATTGACTTTGGAGGGCAGTGGGATTGATTCTTTCCTTTGACCGAGTTTGCTTATAACAACAATTATTAGTCCAGCATCGAGATAGTTCCATTTGAGGCTTTATATGGTCAACGATGTCGTTCTCCCATCGGATGGTTGGATCCCGGTGAGGCTAAGTTATATGGTACTGATTTGGTGAAGGATGCCTTGGAAAAGTAAAGTTGATTCAAGAACGACTTCGCACAACACAGTCCAGATAGAAGAGTTACGCGGATCAGAAGGCGCGTGATTTATCATTTATGGTGGGCAAGAAGGTTCTCTTGAAATTCTTGCTGATGAAGAGAATCATGAGGTTCGGGAAGAAGGGCAGGTTGAGCCCAAGGTTTATAATCTCATTTGAGGTGTTGAGACGAGTTGGGAGGTTGCTTATGAGCTTGCTTTGCCTCCCAGTCTATCAGGATTTCATCCGATTTTCCACGTGTCTATGCTCCGAGGGTATCATGCTGAAAGGTCATATGTGTTAGACTTTAGTACGATTCAGTTAGATGAGAGCCTGGGTTTTGAGGAGGAGCCAGTTTCCATTATTGATAGGTAGGTTTGCCAGTTAAGGTCCAAGAGGATTTCCGCGGTAAAGGTTCAGTGGAGTGGCCAACTAGTCGAGGAGGTGACTTGGGAGTCCGAGGAGTACATGTGGAACATATATCCACACTTATTCAGCACTCCAAGTATGATTCTAGACCCGTTCGAGGACGAACGTTTGTTTAATAGGTGGAGAATGTAACGACCCGACCGGTCGTTTTGCTTTCTAAAACCCCATCCCCCTAAATAAGACTCCCATATATGCTTTTACTGTTTTATGACTCGCGGGGATGGTTAGTCTGGGATTTGGAAGGGTTCGGGTTGATATCGGAACACTTGGTTCCTTAAGGTTGGCCAAAAAGTCTAAGTTTGATTTTGGTCAACATTTTGAGTAAACGATCTCGGAATCAGGATTTGACGGTCCCAATAGGTTTGTATGATGATTTCAGACTTGAGCGTATGTTCGGATTAGGTTTTGGATGAACCGGGGGCATTTCGGGGCCCAATAGTGAAGGTTGGCTCTTTGAAAGTTTTAAAGATCTTTAAATTTGGTTTGGATTAGGTTTTGGTGTTATCGAGGTCCAATTGGAATTCTGCAGCCGGGAATTATTCCGTATGGTAATTTAAGACTTGCACACAAACATTGGAGTCAATCCGAGTAGTTTAAGTATGATTTGGCGCGTTCTACACGATTTGGAAACTTGAAGTTCATAACTTGATTCAATTTGGTTTTGGGGTGTGATTCTTGGTTTTGTTGTTGTTTTACGCGTTCCGTAGATCATTTCGGCGCGAATTGGCAAAAGTTGGAAAATGAGAGATTTTGGAAAATATGACCGCGAGTTGACTTTATAGATATCAGGGTTGGATCCCGAGTACGAAAGTTGGAATAGGTCCGTAATGTCAATTATGACTTGTGTACAAAATTGAGGTCAATCGGAGTTGATTTAGTATGAACTGACATTAGTTTCGGCATTTGGAAGTTCATAAGTTTCTTAGGTTTGAATCGATGCGCGATTCGTGTTTCTAGTATTATTTGATGTGATGTGACGCTTCGAGCGTGATTATATTATATTTTAGGACTTGTTGGTATATTTGGTTGCGGTCGCGGAGGTCTCGGGTGTAATTCAGATCACATTCGGCGTATTTCGGAACATGGGTGATTGCTGAATCTGGTGCTTCTGATTTCCTTATACGCGATCGCGAGCGGATTAACGTGATCGGAAAGAGTAGTTTGGCACAGGGAGAATTTTTCTCTATGCGATCACGAAAGGAGGTCTGCGACCACAGAAGGTTAGCTTGCAGTGTATCACGACCGAGTGAAGGAGGTCGTGTTCGCGTAGAAGGAATGTTAAGGCGTGGGTTAAGGCAGCTTGTGCTACGCAATCACGTGGCCTGGGATGCCGTCGTGAAGGGGATGCAAGTTGTTTATCGCATTTGTGATTGGTTTCACGTGAATGTGAAGAGTAAAATGGAGCTTTGCAGAATTTCTCTTACGTGATCGCGAGGGGATATCCGTGATCGTGATGTGTAAATCACTAGGCAACATAACTTAAGTTTGAAATCGAGGGTTTATTTCCTATTTCATATTTTGGGCTTAGAGAGCTCGGTTTGAGGTGCAATTTTGAGAGAGTTATAGAGAGAACATTGGGGTAAGAATTCTTTACTCAATTTTGGTTTAATTACTCAAATCTATCATTGTTTTTATTATGTAATTATGGATAGGAGTTGGAAAATTTGGGGAAAAGTGGTAGAACTTCTTAGACTAAGTTTTTGAGTTTTGAAAGGCGAAATGAGGTCAGATTTGAATAATTCTTGTATGGTTGGACTTGATATCGAATGGGTATTCAGATTTTGTAATTTCGGACAGGTTTCAAGACACGGGCCTATAAGTACCCGGCCAGTCATTTTGAGTATATTAACCTCGATCCCTTACTTACTACTTTCTTTGTATTATACTGTGGTTACGTGACTTGCTGGTGTGATTGGTTTTGGTTTCAGGTGATTTTTGGGGTGAAATGGGACACATGGTCCCTAAATCGGAAGTTCAAGTTGTAGGAGTTGACCGTAGTTTAACTTATTTGAAGACGACTCTAGAATGGAGTTTTGGCAGTTCTAATTGCTCCGTATAGTAATTTGGGTCTTAGGAGCGTGTCTGGAAGTTGATTTGGAGGTCCGTAGGTCGTTTTGGCGTGAGTTGGCGAAAGTTAGAAAAATTGGTGGAATTTTGGGAAGTTTGACCGGAAGTGGACTTTTTGATATCGGGGTCGGATTCCGATTCTGAAAGTTAAAATAGGTCCGTAATGTCAATTATGACTTGTGTACAAAATTTGGTGTCAATCGTAGTTGTTTTGATATGAATCGGCATCAGTTCCGGAATTTGGAAGTTCATTATTGCTAAGCTTGAATTTGGGTTGCGATTCCTTGAATTCGTGTTGTTTGATGTGGTTTTCGGCCTCGAGTAGGTCCATTAGGTGATTCAGGACTAGTTGGTATACTCAAACGAGATCCCCGAGGCCCTCGGTGTGATTCAGATTGATATCAGAACAATTGTTGGACTTATGCATTTCTAAAAAATCCCAGCTTCTGAACAATTGCGTGTCATGACCTAGAAACCCCACCTTCAGGATCGTGCTAGTGCCTAACATTTCAATTGCTAGGCAAGCCAACGTTAGAACAATTTATCCACTTTCAACATTTCAGATTAAACGATAATAAAGAAGCTGAAATAATTGCAATAATCCAAAGTAAAGTGCGGAAACCATATCAACTGAATTATCTAATACAACACTGGACCCGGTGTCACAAGTGCACGAGCTACTAGAATAGTACAAAAAATGGTTTGAATAAAACATAGAGCTGTCTGAGAGAAAATACACAGCTAATAAAAAGAAGGGGACTTTAGAGGCTGCGGATGCCGAGCAGCTGTACCTCAAGTCTCCACTCTGATAGCCAACCCGAGCACGCTAATGACCGCTACTGGGACCGACTCTAAAATCTGGAAAAGAAGTGGAGAGCGTAGTATGAGTACAACTGACCTTATGTACTCTGTAAGTGCCTAGCCTAACCTCGACGAAGTAGTGACGAGGCTAAGGCGGGTCACTTACGCTACAACCTGTACGTAGTATAAAAATAATAGCTTGAAGGAAAATATAGGAATCAAATTTAAGCAGTAATTACATGAAAATAATTCAACCTCAGAAAGAAAACCAGTAATTGCCAGAAATACCAATCCTTAGAGTCTAGTATGAAAATACTGAAGCCAACACAACAAGATAAAGAATTAGAAACACATAGACTATTGTGGCGCGCAACCCGATCCCACCGTACAACACAATAATCCTTTATTCCACTGTAATAATATCAACAATAATATATATATATTATTGTTGATATTATTACAGTGGAATAAAGGATTATTGTGTTGTACGGTGGGATCGGGTTGCGCGCCACAATAGTCTATGTGTTTCTAATTCTTTATCTTGTTGTGTTGGCTTCAGTATTTTCATACTAGACTCTAAGGATTGGTATTTCTGGCAATTACTGGTTTTCTTTCTGAGGTTGAATTATTTTCATGTAATTACTGCTTAAATTTGATTCCTATATTTTCCTTCAAGCTATTATTTTTATACTACGTACAGGTTGTAGCGTAAGTGACCCGC
>AWOL01S0005040.1:12601-70656 GCA_000715115.1 Nicotiana otophora
CAAAATTCAGTAACATTTGACCTAAAGTTTAAGTAAAATTATAAACCTAAGTTGCGACAACTTTTATCGACTTTTGTTTCATAACTTGCTTGACTTCAAGACTTATGATACGGATATTATATGATTCAAATACATTAAAACAAGACCTCTTGGGATAGTTAATCACCTCTAGTGTTACCCGAAAATACGGGTTACAACATCGTTGATTAGTTTAACTTCTAATACTTGTTCACCACTCTTATACACCCTTGTATCGTTTAAGACCAATAGGATTAAC
The DNA here is from genome assembly GCA_000715115.1 of Nicotiana otophora. Taxonomy (NCBI): domain Eukaryota; kingdom Viridiplantae; phylum Streptophyta; class Magnoliopsida; order Solanales; family Solanaceae; genus Nicotiana; species Nicotiana otophora. The sequence goes on from AWOL01S0005040.1 coordinate 12,879, forward strand.
TTCTTATCATCTCAAAGATAATCTCTTCTTGGATTTATGTCGACTAACTTACGGCATGATCTATGGTATGCGAATTTGGGTTGTAACACCGAACAACTTGAAAACCGAAACTAATGATACTCACAAGTCATAGTACACCTTTTATTTCTGCATGACCTCAAACCACCGAACTGAATGCAAAAGCTCAAAATGATCAGTCGGGTCGTTACATTATAACTATGTATTATCAGGTTTTGGGATTGTGAAAGTTGTATTATGATATTGGCTATATTTTGGGCCATTGTCCTCAATTTTATTTAATATTAAATTATTATATCTTGTCTGATGTTATTGTGTGATAGGCTTACCTAGTCGTAAAGACTATGTCCATCATAATCCTAATGGTGGAATTTTTAGATCATGACAAGGTTGTCTCAGAGATCTAGGTTCTACGAGTCATAAGCAAGTTTAGTAGAGTCTTGCGGATCAATAGAGAGACGTCTATACTTATCTTCGAGAGGCTAAAGATCTATTAGGAAATTCTACTTATTTCATTCCTTATCGTACGCCATTGATTCAGATTGAAGCATATATCTTATATTCCCTTACATACACTCGTATATGATGTTGCACACTAGGTATCAGCTATGTACCGATAATTTGTGATGTTACAGATGGGCTATGAAGGGGCTATGGATGCTTGATCATTGTCTCAAGGTGTTGTCCAGACTGAGGATACTGATGTATTGGTAGATATTTCAGTTGTTCATGTGTGGGATGCAGTGGGTTCTGGTATTTGGTTGGTGAGTACGAGCTTGGGAAGATTTAATTGATTTCCTAGTTGTTGTGATCGTGGTAGGGTCTTGGGGGAATGTTGATTTGAGGCTAATTGGTGGTATTAGAGGTTATGTGTTTTGTATGGGACTTCTATTCAGTGGAAGGTACATATTATCATTCAAGGACCTTGAGGAAGTGGGCTTGGCTATCACGAGGATGGATATGCGTTTAATAGATGATTTGAGGTATCTTATGATGGGTGCTATGCGAGCTTATAAAGGTTGGTATTGTGGATCATCAAATGTTATGCCCTATGGCTTCGCCCCAAGTGGGGTAGTTTGCTATCGACGATTAGATTGCATGGACATGTGTTATTTTAGTTCTGGTCCGAGGTATGTATGTGGTATTGGAGGGTTCCCCGGAATTGTAAATGGGTAAGATCTGAAATTTACATGGGTTAGTGCTGAGACTCGTGGTATTTTTGTGTCTTTATTAATTCTACATTTCAGTATCATAGGGGTTAGAGAAATAACTGTAGATTCACAGAAGGTCTCTTCAGAGTGGGTATCTCGGCTGCAATATTATTAGGTGTTTCAGAGACAATATAGTAGTTTATGGGCTTTCGGATGACATGGTTTATGCTAGGATCTATTGCAGTGAGATATGGTTTAGGATATTAGTGTATCGACAAGGAAAAGTATTAACTTGAAGGCAAGTCGAGAAGGATTCAAAGAAATGGGCCAGCATAGTAATAAAGGTTATTGGTTCCTTTAGTGTGGTGATGCTTTACCGGTGTTTTGTGGCAATACTCTTGGGTTTGGCGGCTTGCGTGGCATGGTTGAGTTGGGTAAAGTTAGTTCTGATAGCTTGGTTATGTACGGATGGGGTTTGAAGAGTTCTTGATAGTGTCGACTGCAGATTGAGCCCGATGTCTGCTACCGGCATAAGAACATATTGCGTGTTATGATTTTTTCCTGTATGGGGTCATGAGTTCTTGATAGCAGGGATGATTTAAGATGTTTAGAAGAATGCTAGCATTATTTGATACCACCTGAGAAAGGTGCGCACTCCAGAAGGCGCATTGTGCTTTGACTTGTGGATGCCTGACTGGTATTACTGTAATCTCCTGATTGATCGATCGCCGATGTTCAAGTTTTTCTATGTGGCACAAAAGGATTATGGAAGTATATCTCGTTAGATTATCGTGTATGAGGAATGTGTCAGTTATTTGAGTGGTGTAGTTGGGATCGAATATGGAGATTCTGGAATTGTAGGGATTTAAAGACCAAGAGGGTTCTCGGAGACAGGTTGTTCCATGGTTGTGAACGGTGAAGGTATGTTAAGAGGTTGATGACTGAGTGTATGTCCTTTGGATATGTTATTGTGGGATTTTTTGAGATTATCTACTTATTTCGGGAGGAGCAAAATTGATTTGGAGGCCACTGGTAGGCCATACGAGAATGTGTGTTCTACATCGGGTCAGATTTGTCTACTTAGCACAGTTATTATGGAAGGGTGTGATATCGGTTGGAGTGGATCTTATTCATGTTCTGATGTGTTCCATGTGTTACTCTTCTATGCTACGATGAGTTGTGAGATTGTTGACTATTTACACACATGATGCGATACTGTTTGGGCCTTGTGGCGGAATTCGAGCGAATGGCTCTTGGGGTGTTCCATGGTTGACTGCTCCTTGGTTATGGTTTTCCAGTTTGTGGTACATTGTGTTATCCGTTTTCTATGGTTATGGTCGTGCACTTCACGTGTTTGCTGTTGATATGCATATGGCTATGGATTGTGAGCATCATGGCTCGAGATGTCCCATGGGGATCGGTATTTAGATTGGGTCACGCATCGCATCGGCATTATGATGGGATGTGAGCTTTTGTGTTTGTTTCATGTGTTTTGGTTTCTCCTGGTGTAATGGATTGATGGCATTGCACCTTGTGGTGATACCTGTTGAGCTTGTGGGACGATTCTCTCATTTGATTCTTTTTCCATCAATGGGTACATTTGAGTTGTTGTTTAATTGGTGCATCGATTGCATGATATGCGGCCCTAGGTAGGATTGGTGTGGCATGTTGGTAGAGCAGTTTGTATTGGGTGAGGTGAGGTTGTTGGACCTGAAATGAGTACCATCGGATTTGATTAATGTATATTTGGAAGAATAGTTCACTAGTGAGCTTCGATTTTTGGCTATGGTTCTTGTTGGGCAAGAGAGCTCCATGACTTGTTGATTTGATGAGTGGCTATGAGTATATGCGTGTTTCTTTCATCATTAGTGTACGTAGGTTCAGAACAAGGTTTTAGTTGATATGAGGTTTGTTACCGGTACCAGGTTTATTATTGAGCAGCTATTGTGGTCGAAAGTTATCGCTATGCATATTTGAGCTATATGGTATATCGTGTGGTTATGTCTTGGGATATGGTTATGGATTGGCACGGCTTGTTCAGACTTTTACAGCGTATAAATGCGAGAATCGGGTCTTATAATGAATTTCGAAAGTTGGAGATTGGGCTGTAAGGGTTGTTAGCTAACGTTCAAGAAGTCTGCGGTTAGATTGTGTTGTAAGACTTATATGGATTGGGGTGACATGAGATCACCCATAGGTATGGGCATGGTGAGTATATACAATGATTTGATGGCTTTGGGACGACTCTTGGCACGTTTGAGGACGAACATATGTTTAAGTGGGGGAGAATGTAAAGACCCGACCAATTATTTTGAGCATTTTATTCAGTTCGGTAATGTAAGGTCTTAAGAAGATTCATATTATGTATACTTGTATGTATGGTTGGTTTCGGTTTTCGAGCGATTCAGGATTGATTTGGAAGAATGATTCTCGTTTTAGAAGCTTTAAGTTGGAAGAGTTGACCAAGTTTGACTTTTGCGTATTTGATCTCGAGTCAAAGTTTTGATAGTTCCGTTAGGTCCTGATGGTGATTTTGGACTTAGGCATATGCCCGGATTTAAATTCGTAGGTTCGTAAGTTAATTTAGCGTGTTCTACCGAAAGTTGGAAATTTGGAGGTTTAGAACTTCCTTAAGTTTGACCGTAGGTTGACTTTATAGGTATCGGATTTGAATTTTGTTTTCGGAACTTAGAATAGGCAAGTTTGTTGTTTGGAACTTATCTGCAAAATTTGGTGTCATTCCGAGTTGGTTTGATAGGAATCAGACGCTTGGTTTTTTTCTAGCGATTCATGAATTCATTGTGAAATTTCATGTGTTTTGATGTCTGATTCATAGTTCTGGATGTTATGTTGATGTTCTAATCGCGTGAGCAAGTTTGTATGATATTTTTGGACTTGTGTGAATTATTGGCGTAGTGCCCCGAGGGCTCATGTGAGTTTTGAACATGTTTCAGAGTGTTTTCGAGCTGCTTCAGTTTTGCTGGTTCATTGTTGGAGCCTCAGGTCTCTCAAATGTGAGACACCATTTGCATTTATGGACCTCGCATTGGCGAAGTGGGAACTAAATTGCAAGGTTTACTAGATCTGGATGGTTCGCATTTGCGAACAATTGGTTCACATTTGCGATGGGGGGGCCTGGACTGACTTGATCGCATTTGCGATCACACAATCGCTTTTGCAAAGGGCCTGGCTTCTCAAATGCGAAGTCAAGGTCGCATTTGTGAATTTTCCTTGAATTCATCAGACGCTACATTTGCGAGGGTTCGTATCTGTGACTTCTGCGGCTAATCAAAATAGAGGAATTTCAGGACTTAGCTCATTTATCATATTTTAGAACCCTAGACTCGATAGGAGGCGAATTTGAGGAGGGATTTTCACGTACAACTATTGGGTAAGTGATTTTGATCAATTTTCAATTATATTACATGATTAGTTGTGAGATTTAACCTCTAATCCATGGAATCTGAAGAGAAATTTTGGTAAATTTTGTCTATATTTTGAAAAATAAAAATTTGAGATTTGAGAGTCGAATTGGACTCGGATTTGAAAACGAAATACATATATGGACTCCTAGGGTAATGGGTAGTTGAGATCTACTCTTGAACTTGAGTTTTGACCGGGCGAGCTAGGGGTTGACTTTTGGGAAATTGTGTAAAGATCATGACTTTATTAATGATTGGTTTCTCTTGCATTGTTTGATGATATTAAGTCGTTTTTATTATATTTGAGCCCTAGGGAGGCGAATTTTAAAGTAAACACTAATTGGCCAAATTAAGGTAATTAGCTTATCTAACTTTGTGTGGGGAAAACTTCCTCGTAGGATTTGATCTAATTGCACTATTTGAATTATGTGAAAGACGTGTACATGAGCTTAAGTGTGTATATAGGTTTATATGTGAAAATTATCTGATTAAGACTCTTAGGTTACTTATATGCATTAATTGAAGTTGTTATTACATTTTATATATTTCATTATTGAGTTTATTTTCATGTATTCAATTGAAGTTGTTACTATATGTTTTAACTTTCATTGCTGGGTTTATTCTTGTATGCATTTAATTGAAGTTGTTAATACATGGATTATCTGTCATTAATGAGTTGCTTCTTATGAATTTATTTGTACTTGTTATTTCATGGAATATCTTTGATGGTTTAGTTTATTCTTCCATTTTCTTGTGTTGTTGTTGAGAGTTGTATACCTTGTTGTTGAGAAGTGGGCTATGTATTATTGTTGCATTGGTAATGTAGTTTGAGAAATGTTTTGGAATTAGTATTGTTGTTGTGAAAATGTTGTGGCATATGGCAACGTGTGGTGCGAGTTGATTTTTGTGTTGTGATGAGATGCGCATGCGGCGGTATAAGGACGGTGATATTGATGTGCATGAGGCGAGATAAGGGGGATTTATGCGTGTGATGCTAGAAAGGGAAATTACTCCATTTGAAGCACATGAGGCGAGATAAGAGGGGTAAAGCGCGTGAAGCTATTTCAAAAAAATATTTTTAAAATAAATGCAAGGCTCACACGGCGATATATGGAAGATTTGTGATTTGTGACTTGTGTATTGTGATTATGAGGTGTGGTACCTCGAGGTGACTCTTGTTGTTATTATTGTGTTAGAACGATTGTGATTTCTTGTGTGAATGATGCATTTGACGTGATTTGTTGTGTTGCTTTTATGTGCTAATTTGTGCCTCCGTTGTTACTTGGTGAATTTGTTGTCAAGATGAATTTACTTGTGTGGAGTCATTATCTCATATTCTATTGAGCTGTTGGTAATATAACAGTTTTAAATAAAGAAATTGCTATCATGATTTACTTTATTTGACTCTTAAGATAAACCATTATCTCACTCAGCGCTTTACTATATTTAAATTGTTATCACGCTTTACTTTAATTGATTATTAAATTGAACTCGTTACCTTATTCAATGCTTTACTTTATTTAACTTGTCATTTTACCTTACCTTATTTGATTCTTAAACTAAACTCATCATCTCATTTGATGCTCTACTTTGTATAAATTTTACTTTATTTTACTTTTTGATTCCTAAAATAAACTCATCATCTCATTTGACGCGTACTTTATTTAAATTGTCATCATGCCTTACTTTATTTAAATTACTCCTTTGGACATATTATTGGAAATTGACACAGATACGACGTACATGGTGGCACATGGACTTTGTCATGCGGGTGAGACTTATGTTGTGGCACGAGATATTTTCCTTACGAAAGTGATTGATAATGTGGGCACGATATGCCATGTGTGTAAGATTCGTGATTGTGGCTAATGATTAGTGATTATGAGGTGTGGTGCCTCGGGGTAGTTCTTGTTGTAAATCATGTGTTGGAACGACTTAACAACAACAACAACAAACCCAGTGTAATCCCATAAATGGGGTCTTGGGGGGGTAGTGTGTACGCAGACCTTACCCCTACCTTATAAAGATAGAGAGGTTATTTTCGATAGACCCTCGGCTTAGGGAACAGTGGAGATAAGATAAAGTAGCCAAGTAGCAAACAATGGTAACAACAATGTAATATGATAACGAGCGCGAATGACACAACGTGTAATAATAAAGAGTCATGATATGATAATACAAAAATAATCCTAGTACTACTAGTAAGCCTAGGAGGAGCACACTACTATTTGTCAACCTACAACCCTAATCATCGACCTCCACATATTCCTATTGTGGGTCATATCCTCGTTAAGCTGAAGCAACGACATGTCCTGCCTAATTACCTCTCTCCAATACTTCTTAGGCCTACCCCTTCCCTTCCTAAAACCCGCCATGGACAACCCCTCATACCTCCTGACCGGAGCATCTATGTCTCTCCTTTTCACATGTTCGAACCATCTCAACCTCGATTCCCGTAACTTGTCCTCCATAGATTCCACTCTACCTTGTCCCTAATAACTTCATTCCTAATCCTTTCCTTCTTGGTATGCCGACATATCCATCTCAACATCCTCATTTTAGCTACTTTCATCTTCTGGATATGGGACTTTTTGACGGGCCTGCACTCAGTCCCATACAACATAGTCGGTCTAACCACCACTCTATAGAACTTGCCCTTAAGTTCATATGGCACATTCTTATCACACAAAACCCCCCAAGGTGATCTTCCATCTCATCCACCCCGCTCTAACACGTTGAATAACATCCTTGTCAATCTCCTCTTTTCCTTGAATAATAGACCCAAGATACTTGAAACTATCGCTTTTGGGTATGAATTGATTACCAATCTTCACTTCCAATGCTTCTGCATGCATCCAATCGCTGAACTTGCACTCCAAGTACTCCGTGTTTTTTTACCTACTCAGCTTGAAACCTTAAGACTCTAGCATCTGTCTCCAAACTTCCAACCTAACGTTAACTCCTCCCCGCGTCTCGTCAATCAGAACTATGTCATAAGTAAATAGCATACACCATGGCACTTCCTCTTGTATGTGTCGTATCAGCACATCTAATGCTAAGGCAAACAAAAACGGGCTAAGAGTCAATCCCTGATGTAACCCCATCTTCATGGAAAATGATCCGAGTCTCCTTTCGCAATCCTCATCCAAGTCTTCGCTCCCTCGTACATTTCCTTAATCACCCTAATGTAAGCCACCGGGACATCGCTAGCCTCTATACATCTCCATAAAACCTCTCTTGGGACTTTATCATAGGCCTTCTCTAGATCAATGAATACCATATGTTGTGTTGGAACGACTTGATTATTTGAATTGCCATTTGTTTCTTTAATTGATTTTATTCATACCTTAACTGTGTTTTGATTATTTTGCTACTTTATTACCTGTTTACTTCTTGTTGCCATTTGTTATTTCTATTATTCCATTGTTCGTTTTATATTAATAATCTTTCTATTGTTAGCTTTATGTGATTAGCTTTCCACTGTTAGCTTTATGCTAATATCTTGCACAGATTTTGTGTCTAATGAGTGTCTTGCCTTACCTCATCATTACTGCATCGAGGTTAGTCTTGATACATACTAGGTACCGCGGTGGTGTACTCATACTACGCTTCTGCATATTTTGTTTGTGCAGATCCAGGTACTTCAGATAGTGTTGGTTTTTAGCTTTGTGCCTGTGCAGTTGGAGACTTCAAGGTATTCTTACCATTCCGTTCGCAGGCCTCAGAGCCACCATCTTACTTTATTTATGCTACTGCTTGATTTTAATCCAAAACAGTATTGTATTTTGGAATGTCTTGTGCACTCTCCGTAGAGCTTATGACTTTGTATTACCGTATTTTGGGATTGTGAAAGTTGTATTATGATATTGGATTTGTTTTCAGCCATTGTACTCAATTGTATTTAATATTAAATTGTTATATCTTGTCAGATGTTGTTTTGTGATAGACTTACCTAGTCGGAGAGACTAGGTGCCATCACGATCGTAAAGGTGGGATTTTTGGGTAGTGACAGTGAAATCGCCCTAGGTCACGTAGTGTTAATCACTCCTGCCCCAATTTCCCCTTCACGAACGCAAGACTAGCTACACGTTCGCGATGCACAATGCACCAGTAGCACAACAGCTGCTGCAAATTACGTAAAAATAGCTGGAAACCACATCCAAAACTCATCCGAGCCACCGGGCTTCGCTCCAAACATTTACACATGTATATAAACTTCATATGAACTTGTTTGTAAGCTAAAAAATACCAAATGAACATCAAGAATCAAGAATCACACATCAAAACTCAAAGATTTCAGAGTTCGTAACTTTAAATTTTCAATTTTTCACAATAAGTGCCAAAACGACCTCGAGTCACCCGGGACCCCAACCAAACATAGATATAAGTCCAAAAGTATTATACGAACCTATCGGAATTGTCAAAATACCAATCCGATCTTGTTTACCATCAATGTTGACCATGGTCAACTCCAATAACTACTAAGTTACAAAATTAAATTTTCTTCGAAAAATCACATTTAAACTCTTCGGTAATCAAAAAGGACCATACACGCAATTTATAAATAATGAAATAACTCTATATAAGGTATCAAATAATGAAATAGGGAGTTAGAACTCAAAACGACCTATCAAGTTGTTAAACCTTGTCTGGAAGAAGTCTGAGTATCCCATAAGCTGCTAATGCTTCAGCCTTTGGTTTTTCAGAGAGTATTTTTTACCCTCTTAATTACATTTATGTGCATTAAAGATATTACACAACTTTAAGTGTGGGGTGGAGATATTCTTGTTTATTTGTATTAGTTAGTATTTTATTAGTTTGTAGTAGTAGTGTGTTAATAATTATAATATAAAAAAATGAAAATAATAAAAATGAAAATATGTTTTTAAAATTTTCTTTAGGTAATAATAATCCGCCTTAGTTTTTCTTTGTGCCTTGATTCTTTTCCAAGGTATGTAACTTGAACCGACTCAAATTTTTACTTTTAGAATAGATTTGGATTTAGATATAAAAGGAAAAACTGATGTGATTCCTAGGCGCCTTTGACTTGTTTGATAGGAGAATATTTAGGTCTGTACATGTGTATTACCTTTCCTAAGTTTTAAAATTTTGATGATTCCTCGATGAATTGGATAGCATGCCTTGTGACGCATATGGTTGCTTTCTTGTCTTATGTTCACTTTGTACTGTATGCTTAATATCTCTTGGCTTTGTGAATACTAGCTTGATTGAAAGTCGGAATGAGACCGTCCTTAGTGAATTTTGACAGGTGTAAAGTGAAAGTTTTTCTCCATATTTTTGTATATGGTTCTAGAACTTGTTCGACATGTACGTTGAAGCGAAATTCTAGTGTTGTACCATTTGAAAAAATGATTTTAGGCCTTCTTTGATTATTTTGATCTTTATTTCTACCACAAATAAATTATTACTGGTTAGCCTTTTGAGCTTATAGACCTTTCTTTTGTCACCGTATTACAAGCCTATACCCATTCGTTCTTAATCGACTTTGTTTTGATCCTTTTAACTTTTAAAGCACTTGTATTTTTAAAAGTGAGCACTAGAAAGAAGTAAGGAGGGAACATTGGTAATCGTTGAGTGAAACCAATAAAAGAAATAAAGATACACTTGAATCATAAGAAAAACACCATTAGCGTGGGGTGCAAAGTACGAGAAAAAAATTTAGAATACAAAAAAAAGAGAAAAAAATTGCAAGAAAGAAAAAAATATACCAAAAGAAATAAGTACATCTTGTACTTGCTTGTGAGTGTGAGGTAAAGTAGTGCTTAAAGAAGGATAAAATATTTGTGGGGTAATCTTGCTTGTGATATTGAAAGTTGGGTCGAAGAGAGTTGTTCTTAAAGTCTAATATGTGATGTAGTAAAGTTCTTAGGAGGGTTAGCCACAATTATCCATATTTATTCTACCCGTCTCTTAGCCAACATTACAACCTTGACAAAGTCCTAATTGATTTTAGACTGAGCGACCTACATTAGTTGATTTTTACATAATGGGCAAGCCTATGGCACCTTTTGCATGCATATGACTTCTTTGTGAGGGTGAGTGATTTTCCTTCATATGTGTGAGTCCTTAAATTACATTTGAACAATTGACTTGAATATGTGGACTAACTATTCTCTTTTGTTTGTTGTGAGGGCACATAATTTTGCATGGATAAGTAACATTATTAGACTTTTCGGTTATGACGAGTGTCCGGGCCATAAATACTTTATGCTATTGAGTCGGTTTGTGAGGCTTAGGATTATCATGAGTATATTGTCTATGTGGGTTTCATGTTTTGAATATGTTTGACATAAAAAGTGGAAAGTGTAAGAAAAGTGCATATGCTAGAGCTTAATTGGTGTTATCAACCGAAGTCATAGGTGTAATGTGCTTAATTGATATATGTTCCTCCAAGTTGTGTGCTTATGAATGTGTTTTGAGATAGGATAGTTGGTGTAGTTTTGGTTCAATCGAGGACAATCAAATACTTAAGTGTGTGGTGGTGATATTTAGCTATAAATACGTATAATATAACGATAATTGCCTTACATTTTAGTGTAATAATAGTAATAATTAGAGTGTACTATGAAGTTTTGAGCTTAATTGTGGTATTTGCTTGTATAGGAAGCATTGAAATGAAAAGAAGTGAAAGCAAGCAAGTTGAAGCAAGAATTGAAGAAATATGAGCGAAATATGAATTCAGTGCCCAGGACACCATTTGGCGGTGCCTGTGGCGCCCAACACTTAGAGACTTTCCGAGATAAAAGTTCAGCATGCAGGTCACCGTTTGGCAGTACGTATGGCGCTGAAATCTGAGGGTCTGCAAAATTCACCGTCCTGGCCACTGTATAACCAAAAGATAATTTTTGTGGTCAAAGCAAATAGTAGAATAATTAGGGTTTCAAATAACTAATTTTACTTCGCTTTTCCTAATATAGAGAAATAATAAATAATGAAAACAAAATACTGAGAGAATAAGGAAAATGAAAACTTATTGATAATAGTAGCTTCCTTCCAAGAAGAGAGAACAAGATTCTTCAAATAGAAGAGAATAAAATATAAGTGATTGACAGTATAATTTCGTGAATTTCTTTGATGATCGTACAAAATATTGTAAGGGGGGTTTATCTAAGGGTATAATATGTAACTATTTTGTCTTATTTAATTTTCGCTCATTACTAATATTTATTATATTGATTGCCCGTTACATGAGTAATTTGTAACGGTTATGGTAATAATAGTCAATCGCGTACAACTAGGGTTTATATCAATTTCTTTCCATATTCGTGGCTATTCATGAACCTTTCTTCCTCGTAGTATTTAATTATTCATATAGCTCTTATCTCCTCCTTTCCAGCTGTCAGGTACGGTATCTTTGTAAAGCAATCTCGTGGGTGTTTTACTCATGCTTTACCTATCACTTTGGCTCTTATGCCACCTATCAACTTATCATCAGTCCACGTGGAGAGTCTATGTTTTCACCAATACAGATAGTCCCCCCACTTTTTGAATATTCTCAACTGAATATTCAGAAAGTGGTAAGTTTATTTATGACGGAAATGTCTTGCCGCATCTTTCCGATATCATTATGATTTACTTCAGAAATGAAGAGACGTATGTATCTTCCATATAATGCTCGAGACACGTGTCTTATCGTGATTGCATCTATAGTTTGCAGCGGCTTTTTAGGGCTTCGCGATTGTGCCAGTTCGACGTGACGGTTCTATGATGACGGTTCATGATGATGCTTCTTCCTTATAAATACGGCATCATGCATCTTCCAAAACTTCTCTTACTCTCATTCATTTTCTTCTAAGTCTTATTTGCAACTCTCCTTTTTTCTTTGTGCTTTTGTTGTACTTAAGAATGGCTTTATGATCTTCAAACCCTTCTTCATCATTTGATCCTGGACGTGCTATCATAGTGGATGAACTTCCTCATTCAACAGATCTGGTCAGAAGTAGGAATATAGGTGGCAGGCTTCATAGCCTAGGCTCCATATCGAGCTGGAGCACCACCTCTTCTAAAACAAAATCCTTCTAAACCTTCTTCTTCCTCTAAAGATAAATCCACATCTACCCCAAGATCTTCTTCCAAAGTTATGGATCAAACCGAACCATTGCTTGAACCTTTAGTTTCAGAGATCGTTCCTCAAGAATTTTCTTTTAAATCTGACTGTGAAGCATGGAATAAAGAAGTTTCTTCTATAGCAACACTTAAACATGCTGATCACTATCCTTCTCTGATCAACTCTGGACTTCTCCCTTTAGTACGCTGAGAATGTCATTAGAAACCTGACTTCTCAATCATAGCCCCTAGTGCCGATGACCGAATAACCACTTCCTTTATCTACACTTATAATTTCACTTTAGGATTCAAACCTCCTATTGACCCAGTAATTTTTGCCTCGGGCAAATAGGCCCAATAATGTGGAGGGAAGTGTCTTGCCTTTGCTATATCGTGTTTATTTTCCGCCCCTTTCTCTTTTTGTTATCTCCTCCATCTGTATTCCCCAAAGCTTTTTCGCGAGGGGGTTTTCACACTTGCAGTAAGAAGCAAAAAAGTCTTGGTTAGTCCTGAAGATGATTGTGACTAAAGTTGGTATGCTCGGTTTGTGGCTGTCCCAACTCGTGCTTTAGTGGGAGAAGAGAATATTCCCTTTCCCGAGAAGTGGAACTTTGAGCGTGAGTATTTCCCTTTGCTTCTTTACTATGCTATTTTCCCTTAAATTACTATCTTTCTTACTCATATTTTCTTATTTTTCAACAATCGTGGAAGTTTTTGGTGAACTTCTTGACTTTCGTGATTGGGTAGAAAGAATGTTGTCTGCCACTCCTATGGAGAAAAGATCCTGTAAGTTTCTATCCCAAAAGTTTGGGTGAAAAGTTAAAACCCACGATATGTTATTGTACTTTACTGTGAAGTTTTCATTCCTTCCTTCTTATTTTGACATCCTTTGTAATTTTCAGGATTTACAATCCGCAGAGTCCATCATGCTTGCGCTCCTGTAGTTAGACTCGATGTTAACATTGTTCAAGAGCAGATTTTGAATGTGTCCTCTTCAAAGAGGAAAAATAAAGAATCACGTGCCTCTGATGAAGAGGAAAGATATGAAGGTTCCTTATTGAAGAAGACTCGAGTTAGGAGGCGCGTCGTCTTGGATGATGAATCCAATGCTCCTCAGAAACCAGTCTTCAGCCTTCAGACTCGAGTTTGAGCTTGAAAATTATTCGAAATTTTCTTCAAGGTATTTTCTTTGTCCATTCAGCTATGCTTTTGGGCTTTACTTCTTCCATATGCATAGTCCCCCTAGTGTCTGAGCTTTGAAGCATGAATACTTGAATATTAGATCAACTTCCCTCTATGGACCTTTCCCTGAAAAAGGAAATACACACGTGACTCAGGGGTAATTTTTAAGATGATGACTGCTTAACCCTTCCCATCAAATTATTGTAACCTAGACCAAGAATAATTAAGTAATTCCGCATGTCTTTTGGGTCTAGTGTCATCATCTGATTCGGGCTAGCTTTTTTTCTATCATCTAAAATGGTTAGAAAAATTTTAATGAAAAAAATAAGTAATTAACTTTGAGATACATGAACGTGAATACTTGCTCAAAAGTAGTATTTCTTCAGGAGTACCGCATTCCAATTGGAAGATGACACTTTTCATCCATGGTCTCCAACTTATATGCTTCTTTTCCAGCAATGCCTCGAACTCGATATAGTCCTTCCCAATTCATACTTAATCTCTTTGCATTTACCGCATGTGTTGACTAAAACACCTTGTTAAGGACAAAGTCCCCAATCTTTAAATATCGAATATGCGCCCTTTTGTTGTAATGTCGCTCAATCCTTTGCTTTTGTGCTGCCATCTGTATCAAAGATGCTTCCCTTCGTTCTTCTATCAAATCCAAATTTGTACGAAGTTCTTCTTCGTTGGATAATTCATTTGTATGTTCAAACCTCAGGCTTGGTTCTCCTATTTCCACTAGAATTAGTACCTCAATACCATAAACAAATAAAAATGGAGTTTCTCCCGTGCTTATTTTTGTCGTTGTCCTGTAGGCCCATAACACCCCAAGTAGCACTTCAGGCCACCTGTCTTTTGATTCTTCCAAACGTTTATTTATATTATTGATGATAATTTTATTTGTTGACTCTGCTTGTCCATTAGCTACGTGATAATACGATGTTGATGTAATCCGTTTGTTTTTCCATGCTCTGAAAAAGTCAGTGACCTTTGCTCCCATGAATTGTGTCTCATTATCACATACCATTTCCCTTGGTACCTTGAATCTACATATTATATTCCTTCAGATGAAATCAATAACTTCCTTTTCTCATGCCTATTTGAAGGCACCTACTTCCATATGATGACCCGATAGGTCATTTTGAGTTCTAGCCTTTATTTTCATACTCCGAGACCTCGATTAGCTCCGTTTAATATTTTTCGATTTGTATTCACAGTCCATGTCTTTTTTCGGAAAGATTTTATGTGAAAAATTGAAGAAAACATGAATTTTAGCTTTAAAAATGACTTGAGTTGACTACGGTCAATATTTTATGTAAACCACCCCGGATCAGTATTTTCACGATTCCAGTGAGTCCGTATCGTGATTTTGGATATGGGCGTATGTCCAGAATTGAATTCGAAAGTCCCCAACATGATTTGACTAGATTTGTTGAAAACTAATAATTTAAAAGTTTAAAGATTTTTGATGTTTGATCGTAGTTTGACTTTATGGCTATCGGGTTCAGATTTCTGTTCCAGAACTTGGTATAGGTTCATTTTACAATTAAGACTTGTGTGCAAAACTTTGGTGCAAAACAGAGTTGATTTGATAGGATTCGGATGCTCGATTGTGAATTTGGAAATTCTTCAGTTTCTTTGAAAATTTCATGTATTTTGATGTCTAATTCATAGTTATAGTCTCTGTTTTGGTGTTTTCATCGCACGAGCGAGTTTGTATGACGTTATTACACTTGTGTGCATTTTTGGTTTGGAGCCCGAGAGGATCGGGTAAGTTTCGGACGTGTTTCAGATGAGTTTGAACAGTGCAAAGGTTGTTGGTGCAATGTCAGATCTGGTGTCTGACGTAGATCTTTAATTTGCGAGGTCTGGCTCGCATTTGTGAACAAATGTTTGCATTTTCAAGTACGGCCTGAGATTAGGTAACCTCGCATTTGCGAGGAAAATGTTCGCAATTATGAACTGCTCAGGATCGCTTTTGCGATCACTTGGTCGCATTTATGATGCCTGACAACAGTAGGGCATCTTCGCATTTGCGAAGATTTTTGCCACAATTGCGAAGGTGGGATATTCGCATTTGCGATAATTTTGTCGCAATTGCAACATCTGCAGCTAGGAAAAAGAGGGAAAAATCGGGACTTAGAGGCGATTTTCCAAGAAATATTTCTTCCCAAATTCATTTGTAAGTGACTTTAATCCCTTTCTTTTGAGTTCCCCATTACTTTTCATTATATTTCAACATCAAATTTAGGATTTCAACACCATACCTTATGACCCCGACGGAGGTGAAGGAACTGAAGGAGCAGTTGCAGGATTTGCTTGATAAGTGATTCATTAGACTTAGTGTCTCGCCCTGGGGTGCACCAGTGTTGTTCATGAAGAAGAAGGATGGTACGATGAGGATATGTAATAATTATCGGCAGTTAAACAAAGTCACCATCAAGAACAAGTATTCGTTGCCGAGGATTGATGACTTATTTGATCAGCTTCAGGGTGCCAAAGTATTTTCGAAGATTGATTTGAGATTTGGACCATTAGTTGAAGATTAGGGCATCATATGTCCCTAAGATAGCTTTTCGAACTCGGTATGGGCATTATTAGTTCCTAGTGATGTCATTTGGTTTGACAAATATCCCAACAGCATTTATGGATTTGATGAATCGGGTATTTAAGCCCTATTTGGATTCTATTTTGATCATCTTCATTGATGATATTTTGATCTACTCCCGCAGTTAAGAGGAGCATGAGCAGCATCTTTGGATTGTACTTTAGACTCTGAGAGACAGTCAATTATATGCTAAGTTTTCAAAGTGTGAGTTTTGGTTGGACTCGATTGACTTTTTGGGGCATGTTGTATCTGCCGAGGGCATTAAAGTGGATCCTAAGAAGATTGAGGCAGTGGAAAACTGGCCTAGACCTACTTCAGCTACAGAGATTCAGAGCTTCCTAGGTTTGGTGGGTTATTATCGCCGGTTTGTGAAGGGGTTTTCATCTATCACAGCCCCATTGACAAGATTGACCCAGAAGGGTGCCCTATTCTGGTGGTCCGATGAGTGTCAGTGGAGCTTTCAGAAGCTCAAGAGTGTTTTGACTACAACCCCAGTATTGGTGTTGCCTATAGGTTTAGGATCGCACGCTGTGTATTGTGATGCATCACATATTAGGCTTGGTGTAATATTGATGTAGGATGGTAGGGTAATTGCATACGCGTCTCAGCAGTTGAAAGTTCATGAGACGAATTACCATGTTCATGACTTAGAGTTGGCTACCATTGTTCATGCATTGAAGATTTGGAGGAATTACCTCTACCACGTGTTGTGTGAGGTATTCACAGATCATCGGAGTCTACGGTATTTTTTTAAGCAAAAGGATCTCAACTTGAGGCAGCGGAGGTGGTTAGAGCTGTTAAAAGAGTATGATATTACCATTTTGTATTATCTCGGGAAGGTCAATGTGGTGATCGATGCCTTGAGTAGAAAGGCTGTGAGTATTGGTAGCCTTGCATGTATTCTAGTTGGTGAGAGACTACTAGCATCAGATGTTCAGGCTTTGGCCAACTAGTTCGTGAGGTTAGATGTTTTGGAGCCTAGCCGATTTCTTGCTTGCACGGTCTCTCGGTCTTCTTTATATGAGCGCATCAGAGAGCGTCAGTATGACGACCCCTATTTTCTTGTCCTTACAGACACGGTGTAGCACGGTGATCCCAAGGAGGTTTCTATTGGAGATGATGGGATTTTGCAGATACAAGGTCGGATTTGTGTACCCAATGTGGATGGGCTTCGTGAGTTGATTCTTGAGGAGGCTCACAGCTCGCGGTATTCCATTCATTTTGATGCTGCCAAGATGTATCAGGATTTGAGGCAGCATTATTGTTGGAGAAGAATGAAGATAGATATAGTTGCCTATGTGACTTGGTGTTTGAATTTCCAGCAGGTGAAGTACGAGCATCAGAGACTTGGCAGTTTGCTTCAGAGACCTGAGATTCCTGAGTGGAAGTGGGAGCATAGTACTATGGATTTCGTTGTTGGTCTCCCACGAACTTTGAAGAAATTTGACGCAGTATGGGTTATTGTGGACAGGTTGACCAAGTCAGCGCATTTCATTTCGGTGGCAGCTACTTATTCTTCAGAGCAATTGGTTGAGATCTATATCTGTGAGATTGTTTGTCTTCATGGTGTGCTGGTGTCCATTATTTTCGATCGGGGCACGCATTTCACTTCGCATTTCTAGAGGTCCATATAATGTGAGTTAGGCACACGAGTTGAGTACAGAATTTCAGCCCCCCCAGACGGATGAGCAGTCAGAGTGCACTATTCAGATATTGGAGGATATGCTTTGCGCCTGTGTTATGGATTTCGGGGGTTCTTCGGATCCGTTCTTGCCGCTTGTGGAGTTTGCCTACAACAACAGCTATCAATCGAGCATTCAGATGCCTCCTTATGAGGCCTTATATGGGAGGCGGTGTCATTCGCCAATTGGTTGGTTTGAGCCGGGAGAGGCTAGGTTGTTGGGTACTGATTTGGTTCAGCATGCCTTGGAAAAGGTCAAGATTATTCAGGATCGATTTCATACAGAACAGTCTAGGCAGAAGGGTTATGCTGATCAGAGAGTTTGTGATGTTGAATTCATGAATGGAGAGAGGGCTTTGCTCCGGGTTTCACCCATGAAGGGTGTGGTGAGGTTCGGGAAGAAGGGCAAGTTGAGTCCTAATTATATCGGACCCTTTGAGATCCTTGAGAGAGTTGGTGAGGTGGCCTACAAGCTTGCATTGCCACCTATCTTATCAGCAGTTCACCTTGTGTTCCATGTTTCCATGTTCCGAAAGTATCACGGTGATCTGTCCCATGTGTTAGATTTCAGCTCAGTCCAATTGGACAAGGATTTGACTTACGAGGAGGAGTCGGTGGCTATTCTAGCACGGCAAGTCCGGAAGTTGAGATCTAAGAATTATACTTCTGTTAGAGTGTAGCGGGGAGGTCAGTCGGTCGAGGCAGCTACGTGGGAGTCCGAGTCTGATATGCGGAGTAGATACCCGCACCTTTTCACTAGTCCAGATACCTTTCTATGTCCATTGGAGGACTAACGTTATTTTAGAGGTGGACATTGTGATGACTCGATAGGTCATTTTGAGTCCTTGTGCTTATTTCCATGTTTCGAGACCTTGATTAGCTTTGTTTAGTATTTCTCAATTTGCATGCGCAGCCCATGTCTTTTTCCAGAAAGATTTTATGTGAATAATTGAAGAAAACATGAATTTTAACTTTAAAAATGACTTGAGTTGACTACGGTCAATAGTTTATGTAAACAATCGATATTTTGACGATCCCAGTGGGTCTGTATCGTTATTTTGGACTTGGGTGTACGCCCGGAATTGAATTCGAAAGTCGCTAACTTGATGTGTTAAAAACTAGTAATCTGAAGGTTAAAAGATTTTCGATATTTGACCGTAGTTTGACTTTATGGCTACCGGGTCCAGATTTTGGTTTCGAAACTTGGTATATCATTTTACTATTTACGACTTGTCTGCAAAAATTTGGTGCAAAACGGAGTTGGTTTGATCGGATTCGGACGTTCGGTTGTGAATTTGGAAGTTCTTCAGTTTCTTTGAAAATTTTGATATCCAATTCTTAGTTCTAGGTGTTATTTTGGTGTTTAGATCATGCGAGCGAGTTCGTATGATGTTATTACACTTTTTTTCATATTTGGCGTGGAGCCCGAGGGGCTCGGGTGAGTTTTGGACGTGTTTCGAATGAGTTTGAATAATGCAAAGGTTGCTGGTGCAATGCCAGATCTGATGTCTGATGCAGATCTCGCTTTTGCGAACAAATGTTCGCATTTGCGAGCATGGCTGGGATTGGGTAACCTCGCATTTACGAGGTAAATGTTCGCAATTATAAACTGCTCTGAATCTCTTTTGCAATGCCTGACAACAGTAGGGCATCTTCGCACTTGTAAAGACTTTGGCCGCAATTGCGAAGGTTGGATCTTCACATTTGCAATCTTTTTGTTGCAATTGTTACTTCTGGACTTTTGTGACAGGGTTCGCATTTGTGACCTTAGTCTCGCATTTGCGATGTTCACAATTGCGAATAAGACTTTGCAATTGCGACATTTGCAGTTGGGTAAAAGAGGGAAAATCGGGACTTAGCTCATTTTACACCATTTCTCAATCCTAAACACTCTAGAGGCGATTCTCCAAGAGACTTTTCTTCCCAAATTCATTGATAAGTGACTTTAATTCATTTCTTTTCAATTCCCCATTACTTTTCATTATATTTCAACATCAAATTTAGGATTTCCACGGTAGAAATTAGGAATTTGGGTAGAATTGGAGATTTTTGTAAAATTGAGATTTAGACCACAAATTGAGCTCGAATTTTGAAACAAATCATATAATCGGGCTCATAAGGAATGGATAATCGGGTTTTGGTCCGAACCTCGGGTTTTGACCAAGCGAGTCCGGGGTTGACTTTTGTTGACTTTTGTTGACGTTTTCAAAAATGATCAAAATAGAACCTTTTTCATTGATGGGTAGTTTCTAGAGCTTATTTGAACAGTTTGATCGATAATTTTCTAGATTTGGTTGGTTCGGAGGCTTGTTCAAAAGGCAAAGATGTGGTTGATTGATTTCTTTGATTGCAGAGCGAGGTAAGTATGGTGGTTAACCTTGACTTGAGGGATTAGTACTTGTTGGTCTATTTGCTATGTGTTTTACATATGGGGACAACGCATATGTGAGGTGACGAGTATCTAAAGATAAAAATGAGGTACGGATATTTACCTAATCTAATCTCTCAAATGTAAAAGGGTCGGGTTTGGGTATTGTCTTACTTCTTAGTACCTATGACTTTATGACAATTGGAGGCTGATAAACAATATCATATTCACTAAGTTCTATTGTCCATTTAGCTAATCTTCCTGATAACTCATGTTTATATAAAATATTCCTTAATGGTTAATTTGTTACGACAGAAATAGGATGACATTGAAAATAGGGTCATAACTTTCTTGATGCCATTATTAACACTACTGCTAATTTTCTAGATGAGGATATCGTGTCTCAGCATCCAAAAAATATTTACTAACATAGTAAATTGGAGATTGCGTACCTTTTTCTTCTAGCACCAATACCGCACTTACTGCTACTTCTGATACGACTAAGTAGATGAGTAATCTCTCTCTATCCCTTGGCTTTGACAATAGAGGCGGTTTTAACAGATATGCCTTCAGATCTTTCAAAGCTTGTTGACAATCATCAGTCCATTTAAATTGATTTTGTTTTTTCAATAACGAGAAGAATTTAAAACACTTCTCTAAGGATATAGATATGAATCTCCCTAGAGCTTCTACTCTCCTTATTAATCTTTGTACTTTCTTTTTACTTGTGAGCATATCTGGTATCTCTTCAATCGCTTTAATCTGAGCTGAATTTACTTCGATCCCCCTGTTAGAAACAAGAAAACCTAAAAAATTATCTAAAGCAACAACAATAGTGCTTTTTTCCGGGTTCAATATCATAATATACTTGCAGAGTATTTCAAAGGTTTCATTCAAATGCCTGAGATGATCTTCTGCTTGTGCCGATTTTACCAACATGTCATCGATGTAGACTTCCATGGTTTTTTCTAAATGTTCTTGGAACATCTTGGTCACCAACCTCTAATACGTAGCTCGACTATTCTTCAAATCAAAAGGCATGGCTTTGTACCAATAAGTTCCCCTATATGTAATAAAAGAAGTTTTTTCCTCATCTAGGGGATCCATTTTTATTTGATTATACCCAGAATAGGCATCTAGAAAGTTTAAAAGTTCATGACCAATAATAGAATCAATTAGTTGGTCATTATGCGATAAAATGAACGAATCTTTGGCCATGCTTGATTTAGATCAGTATTAGCTACAGATACTCGCTAATTTCTATTTTTCTTTGGTACTACAACAATATTGAGTAACCAGTCAGAGTATTTTACCTCTCGAATTGAACTAATTTTTAGAAGTTTTTGCACCTCGTCTTAAAATTACTTGATTTATGAATGCTCCTTGCTTTCGTTTCTTTTGCTTCATCGGGGGGGGGGGGGGGGGGGTGTAATGGATCTTCATTAACTTATGAGTCATTGCTTCCAGTGGGATACCTGTCATATCTGAGTGCGACCAGGCAAAATAATCAGTGTTAGTACATAAAAATTCAATTAACTTACCTTTCAATTCCGGGCTTAGGTCTTCCCCAACATAGACTTTTTTGTCAGGCTAGTGAATGAATAATACAACAGCTTCAAGTTCTTTTGTAGTTGTTTTAATAGACTGGTTCTCCTCTGGTTCATGGATCACATCGGGCCTCGCATCCATATCTTCTCCATTCCTTGCATTTTCAATTGAGGTAGAAAATAAATTCTCCTCAACTGGACACTATAATTGCTATTTTTTTATCTCCGTCTTTGGATGTTCCGCTTGCCACAATAACTATGTTACTTTCTCGTGCCGCCTGCTGATCTTCCCTGCTCTGATGAATTCCCTATTGTGATGGAAATTTTATAACTTGATGTACCACTATCACAAAAATTTCTTTTAGCGACTAATATTTAGCGGCAATAGACTAATTGCCGCTAATTTATTCTTTAAAGTACAAAATTTACTGGCAAATGAGTAATAGCCAGCGACGGATCCTCTTTTACTGGCAACTGAAATGAATGGCCAATAAAGGTTATGCTGGGAAACCATATTTTATTAATGTTTCATCTTCCCATCCAAATTTTCATTAATGTGGTGTTGTTCCTTCTTGTCTATATTTTCATTAATGTGGTTCTTCTGCTTGCCTTAGCTGAGGGTCTATTGGAAACAGCCTATCTATCATTTAAGGTAGGGGTAAGGTCTCCGTACATACTACCCTCCCCAGACCCCACGGTGTGGGATAATACTGGGTATGTTGTTGTTGTTGTTATTGCTTCCCATCCAAATTTTCCCCACATTCCCTCTTTACTTTGAAACCTGATTTCAATTTGTAGGCTCACTCTTTTACATTCGCCCAAAACTCACTCTCTACTCATTTCATCTCTGTCGTATCTCTCTCTCTCTCTCTCTCTCTCTCTCTCTCTCTCTCTCTCTCTCTCTCTCTCTCTCTATCTATCTATCTATCTATCTATCTCTCTCTGTCACGCCCCGAACAAGGGGAGCGTGCCCGGCGCTCAATCGAGTAAACCCGGCCGAGCAAGCCTATTAGATTTTCTTCTACCCAAACTCATCCATGAATAAAGAGGAGATGAACTCCATTAATCAAACATTGAAAATATTTCATTAACAACTCTCATTTCATTCCCATTAGTAGCTTCATTCATAATTTCCAAAATATTAAAAGCTTATAGATATAATGAAAACTATGTTTGCCAAATACCAACATTTGTAGTTCAAATCCCCACATCAAACACCACCCACAACTTGTCTACGGAGCCTCTAAGTACAACAGAAGAATAATATGAAAATGCCAGCAACAAGGCCCCGACTATACCTCAAAGCATAAAGTACAACATCAAATGATATTAGGCCCGGAATAGAGTAGGGCTCACCAAAACCTGCTAAATATGGAGTAGCTACTAACGAGGACCAAAGTTTCCCACAGATGAACCACCTGCATCCATTGAAGATACAGCGCCCCCGGCAAAAAGGACGTTAATATATATGGAATAGTACTAGTATGAAAGCTAACTGTCCTCTTTTAAAAATAAAATGCCAATATAATAAAAGAAAAATCATAGAAACAACAAGTCACAATCAACTATATCCAAATATCCCGTTAAAACATAACAATTTCCAAAATATAAAATTAATATATATTATAGGTTGGGAGATCATTAGCACCGATATACCACCGTGTTTGTAGCACGGAGTCCGATCACGCCCGATCGGCTAGTCCATCTCCCCACGAACAATGTGGTTTAACATGTGATGTGAAAGAGAAGTGTTACCAAGAGTAGTACCACCATGTGCGCAACATGGCATCCGGTCTCCACCCGATCAGCTAGGCCGCCTTACCACATATGCCATGTGGGTTGACTTTTCCAATCCATAATTATTACCAGTTTCATCCCAATTAAGGGGAATAATATCAACCCATCAATCTCATCCCAAATAAGGGGAATAATCACAATCCATTCCTACACCGGCACGTGTAGTTTTAGGTGTGGGTTGTTACAACCCACCCTTCCTCGGTTTGCTAATGATACTTCCCAGTAATAATTTTTTTTTTGTTTTTGCACACAAAGGTTACATGGGAACAAATATTCTTACCTCATCATATTTCACATTATATGAATATCCAATAGTATTTTCAACCAATCACAATAACAATATTCTCTTGGCTCTTTTGCCAATTTACAAGATTTTTTATTCAAGGAACGGTGATCGTATTTGACATTCCGCACTTCATTTCTTCCCTCTCATGTATCATCATCATAAATATCAACATATATAATATTCCGAAAATCACAACTTTAAGTTCATTAGAAATGAACAATTTAAGCACAATAGATTTCTTTCCAAGAAATGGAGTTAAATAATTGGCAATTCATGCGCAAGTTAAAATCATCAACAAGTAACACACCATTTATTCTTTAAATACTTTTTCCTAAAAAGGGCAATACACAATTTCCACTCACGAATATGTAAGAACGCAAAACACATTGAAAATACTCACAAAACATATCATTTGTTAAAACAGTCACATATGGGCATGACTTGAGTACATAAGCTTTTAGGCAATTCTATTTTTGAAATAATTTTGGAACAGTTGAGTCAAAACCCATTTCATAATCTTTCCAACATCATCCTATTTCATTAGCACCATTAGCCACAAGTATAACTTTCATTCTTGGCACGTTGGTCACACTCTATATGACCAATTCACTTATTTCATCTTCAAGCATCTTTATAGATTATCAACAACAAGACATTTCCAATCAAGACTTTAGGTATACATATGAGCAATTAAGAGTCTTAAGCATATCGAGTTTTTCTCACACCATTTGTCAAACTAGCTTTCATTTGAAATACAACTCAAAGCCATAACATTTTAATACGCAACCCATACTTTGAACATATAACTTTCGACATAAGGCTCATTCGGAATAGTCAAGTTTATAAGGGATAACCTGGAATATAGGAATTAGGAACTTGAGCCAACAATACTTGAAACTTACGAGGACATTAGGAAATTCATTCTAAGAAAGTAGTTTATCCAACATACCTCGCTTTGAGATTTTCTTAAATTACTACAACGTTCCGAAAATTCTAGCAATCCCAATCTATTTGAGACATAACAAAATTGAACACAAATTAGGAAGATATTCATGGCCTCAGCTCATTTGAGCATTTTATCAAACCTTAGGTGTGAAAATTTAACTACAAGGTTCTTCTACAAGATTTTCTTCACTCCTCAACCCAATCTTTACCCATTTGAGTTCAACAATCTTCCCACAAATCTTATTGGTACATGCATGTATAAATAATACTCTCATACTCAAGAATCATACTCCTAATCAACCATCTTGTACCCAAATTCAAAATTGAAGACTAAGGGTTTGAATCATACCTCTTGAGTGAAGATCTTGTGAGATTTCCTTGTTGGATTTCAAGGCTAGAACAAGATTTTGATGAACAAAACACTTCATCTACTTCCTCTCTCTAGAACACCCTCACTTCTCTCTAAAAATATTAGGTTTTTGCCTTCAAAATGAGCCCCCAAGGCTATTTATCAAAATGGGGTCGGGTTATAAAAATCCAAAAATTGCACAGAAACGAAACTTTGAAGTGTTTTGGAAATCTTCACAGGCACGACGCATGGGGCGGCGCGGTAGTGTCAAATTCTACTAGCTTTTGGTAATTGGTCATAACTTCTTGTAGGAGTCTCCAAATGACGAATGGTTTGAAGCGTTAGAAATTAGACACGAAGATCTTACATTTGATAGGTTCTTCATTAGATAACTCCTTATATATATATATATATATATATATATATATATATATATATATATATATATATATATATATATATATATGCTCGTCCAAAGTTTGGTCTTATGCGTACTCATTTGGAACTTTAGCCTATCAGGTAATTTCTAACTTGACTTAGAGTTAGGGCTCTCCTTAGGCCCCACACCACTTATAATATGCCTCGTACACTTATTATGATATCCAATTAATATCCATCATATTAATAGTCCTCGTCTGCACACAAAATAATATAATTAAAACACATCAACTTTCTTAATAGCGCTTAAGTACTCCGAAATTTTCGGGGGTGCTACACTCTCTCCCACTTAAGAACATTCATCCTCGAATGAGGAGTAGAGTCCGTCCCCAAACACTTAACATAACTCCTTTCTTCTTCCACATATCTTAAGCTCCCAAATTTTACTAACTCCCAAATGTTTCAGAAATTTCGGCAGAGTCTCCCTTGTAATTGGGCCTATCCACCTGCCAGAGTAACACCAAAAAAACTCCTAACAACACATCCACAACCCAACAAAGCACCACAATGTATATATCAATAACACTAATCTCATCATTACAAGCACTGCATTATCAAAATGATATCTGGACATGAACTGCACATTTGTAAATCATAACACCTAGAAAGTACCTTTCAAATCAAAACCAATTGCTATACAATCAAGAGAAAATATTTTCTTTCCAAAATATTTCGGCCTTCAAGGTTACCTTCTCGACTAATAGACTTTTCCATAACACATTAACGTAGGCAATCCCAACTTCCAGACTTATCTAAATAAGGATGATAATTAGGTACCTCTCATAAGCTAACTATCCATTAACTTCACCTTTAATAACCTCCACCGGAATGATATACAAAGGATTTCCAGTTACCTACTTAGACATAGACACATGAAACACCGGGTACACGAAGGACAATAATAGGAAAATATCGCACTCATAGTTTGGCCTATTTCCTTCAAGATTTCATAAGGCTTAATGTGACTACACATACTTTACCTTCCTTAACAATTCACCTAATATATTCATAGAGAAAATCTTAAGAATAACCCTTTCACTTTCTTCAACTCTAAATCCCCACGCCGAACACCCAAACTAAACCTATGGTGACCTCCCACAATTACTCTAAGATGTGCTAGCTCGAATATGACCATAAAACTTCCTATCCAATATATTTGATCACGGGATGATACTTCTTCTTTGACATGTTTGAACCTTTAACCCCCATAGGTTTACTATAAATAGGAACAACGAGATTCGAGATTGGGCTGGAGTTATTCAAGAATCCATCAACGTGCTGAACAGGGGATTTCAGGAGGTTATATCCTAATAGAGATGAAGGTTACTACCAATAGCGCTGACATGGTTAATCATTGTGATGGCATCATTGATTCGACGAATGAGGCATAGAGTTTCCTAGTATGCATCGGTAATGTAGGGACCATGTACATGATCTTAAGATGTAAAAGAAGTGAGTCATTTTAGACATGTGATATATTGGAGGCATGATCGGAAGGATAAAGACATTAGCGCCAGTTATTCTTGGAAGACTATGAGTCATGAAAAGTACAACAACAATTGTTTCATTCCATATGTGCCTTGTTTGGCAATAGTAGGCCTCAAAGAGAAATAGCCAAGTAAGTGACACCAATCGTCTCATGAAATGTAGGGAAAATCAGTTTAACTCAAAATGAGAATATTCTAGCACCCTGAATATGATATGGGTTTCAAAATACATGAAGTTGCATTACGCTCTTAACAGTATTTGACACAAGAAATCTATGCCACAAACCCATGAGGTTGAAAAAGAAGTTTAACACTTGTGAGACTATTATCATTCTGACAGCTTAACCCTTGCCAATAGTTGATCCTATATGAGAGGACTAGAGATACGACGAACTTGTCTTGTAAATCAATATGCTCTCATGTTACTAGATGGTGAAAATGATTCATGATAATATACACAAAGGAATAAAGTGATTGTTCAAACCATAGGATCCACATACACCAGAGAGAAAAGGAGTGGCTCAAGAAGGATCTCAACACTAGATGTTATCCATTTGAATCAAAAAGTTCTGTAAGAAATTCATCAGGTATAGTTGCTTGTTAAGAATTTAGGGAAGCAGTGGGAAGTATTAACCTAGGGTTATAACCAAATTCAAGGAAATCATTATAGAACTCAATTTTTCAAGAGGTTGTAAATATAAGGAATTATGATAAAGAGGCTTCTCGAATATTGCGTCTCGTTCAAAGAGTAGATACAGAGAACGACTCATAAAGTTGTTCTGATTCTATCTCAACTTCCATAGCAACATAAGGAGTGACATATGACATAGTGGAACCGAGATCAATAAGAGTATACACATTATGAGATTGGACAGTCAATATACCTGTAACCACATCTTGAGAAGCCTCCGACTTTTGACGCCTCCTCATAGCATAAAACCTGTTGGGCCCTCACGAGCTCTGAATACCACCCTTAGCTGCTCCACGCCATGCGGGCGGTATAGTGCCTCTAGTTGGGGGAGGCATTGTGGATGTAGTAGCTACAGAACTGGATGGTTGTGTCGCACCCCCGCCCATGCTCTGGCGAGACAAATGACAATTTCTATGAATGTGACCCCTCATACCACACTTATAACATACATTGGTACCATAGTGACATACTCCCGGATGACATCTCCCACACTTCACACAAAGGGGATGAGGTCCGCTAAACTGACTCGTCCCACTGACCTGATATTTATCCTTTTTGCATACATCATAAGCATCCCCCTTATCCTCCCTCTAAGATTCCAATGCAGGAGTAACAAACTCCGTACCGGTTTGTTGTGTGGGCCTTTGGAATTTCCCAAACCTGCCACCCCTAATATGTTGCTGAGCATACTCACCACACGACTCCAAATGTTCCTTCCCGCACATCGGGAAGACCGAGATGGGTGTACCCAACCTAGGGAATTTGTTCTTCTTGTTCCCCTTCTTTCCACAACCGTAACATATTTCAAGAGTCATCCAACATCTCCCCAAGTGACGCTTTTTGCAAGCCAAACAATCCGGCTTATTAGTACCAACAACTCTTTTTCGTTTCTTAGATACACTCACCACACGATCCGGTGGTGCGGTGACATTGGTAGGAACAACGGCACTTCCCCTATCAACAAGTTCTTCCAATCCCTCCATGGCTCGACACATTCTCCCAACAAACGCTTGTGTAATCTCCCCCAGATTCAATGGCGCGGTCATTCCCTCCTCACTACTTCAAACTCGTGGATTACTCATCTGGAAAATGAGACATGACGAGGAAATTAGCTTCCTATCTTGAGCTCTATCGCACGCTATGGAGTATCAAAGAAGTGTGAAATTCCTAAATGTCCAAGTAGCCTCCTCATTATAGATGTGGTTGACAACATACCGATAAGAAGGACTCTACTAGATACGGCTCCGAGACATCCTAGAACACTTTAAAACCTTAGGTTCTGATACCAAGTTTGTCATACCCCGAACTCGGGGAGCGCGACCAGCGCTCAACCGAGTGAACCCGGCCGAGAAAGCCTATTAGATTTCCTTTTACCCAAACTCATCCATGAATAAAGAGGAGATGAACTCCATTAGTCAAACACTGAAAATATTTCATTAACAACTCCTATTTCATTCCCATTAGCAACTTCATTCATAATTTCCAAAATATTACAAGTTTATAGATATAATAAAAAATATATTTGCCAAATACCAATATTTCTAGTTCAATTCCCCACATCAAACACCACCCACAACCTGTCTACGGAGCCTCTAAGTATAATAGAAGAGTAATATAGAAATGTCGGTAATAAGACCCCGGCTATACCTTAAAGCATAACCTACAACATCAAATGATATTAGGCGAGGAATAGAGTAGGGCTCACCAAAATCTACTGAATAGGGAGTAGCTGCTAACGAGGACCAAAGTTGTCTACTGATTAACCACCTGCATCTATTGAAGATGCAGCGCCCCCGACAAAAGGGACGTTAGTACATATGGAATAGTACTAGTATGTAAAGCTAACTGTCCTCTTTTAAAAATAGAATGCCAATATAAGAAAGTGAAAATCATAGAAACAATAAGTCACAATCAACCATATCCAAATGTCCAGTTAAAATATAATAATTTCTAAAATACGAAATTAATATATATTATTAGTTGGGAGATCATTAGCACTGATATACCACCGTATTTGTAGCACGGAGTCCGATCACGCCCGATCGGCTAGGCCATCTCACCACGAACAATGTGGTTTGACATGTGATGCAAAAGAAAAGTGTTACCAAGAGTAATACCACCATGTGCGCAATATGGCGTCCGATCTCCACCCGATCAGCTAGGCCGCCTTCCCACATATACCGTATGGGTTGACTTTTTCAATCTACAATTATTACCAGTTTCATCCCAATTAAGTGAAATAATATTAACCCATCAATCTCATCCCAAATAAGGAAAATAATCACAATCCACTCCGACTCCGGCACGTGTAGTTTTAGGTGTGGGTTGTCACAGCCCACCCTTCCTCGGTTTGCTAATGATACTTTCCAGAAATAATTTATTTTTGTTTTTGCACACAAAGGTTACATAGGAACAAATATTTTTACCTCATCATATTTCACATTGTATGAATCTCCACTAATATTTTCAACTAATCACAACAACAATATTCTCTTGGCTCTTTTGGCAATTCACAAGATTCTTTATTCAAGGCACGGTGGCCGTATTTGACATTCCACACTTTCATTTCTTCCCTCTCATGTATCATCATCATAAATATCAACATATATAATATTCCAGAAATCACAACTTTAAGTTCATTAGAAATGAATAATTTAATCACAATAGATTTCTTTCCAAGAAATGGAGTAAAATAATTGGCAATTCATGCGCAAGTTAAAATCATCAACAAGTAACACACCATTTATTCTTGAAATACTTTTTCCCAAAAAGGGCAATATATAATTTTTACTCACGAATATGTAAGAACGCTAAAGACATTGAAAATACTCACAAAGCATATCATTTGTTAAAACAACCACATATGGGCATAACTTGAGTACATAAGCTTTTAGAAAATTTTATTTTTGAAATAATTTTGGAACAGTTGAGTCAAAGCTCATTTCATAATCTTTCCCACATCATCCTATTTCATTGGCACCATTAGCCATAAGTATAACTTTCATTCTTGGCACGTTGGTCACATTCTATATCCCCAATTCACTTATTTCATTTTCAAGCATCTTTATAGATTATCAACAACAAGACATTTTCAATCAAGACTTTAGGTACACATATGAGCAATTAAGAGTCTTAAGCATATCAAGTTTTTCTCACACAATTTGGCATACTAGCTTCCATTTGAAACACGACTCAAAGCTATAACATTTTAATACGCAATCCATACTTTGAACATATAACTTTCGACATAAGGCTCATTCGGAATAGTCAAGTTTATAAGGGATAACCCGAAATATAGGAATTAGGAACTTGAGCCAACAATACTTGAAACTTGCGAGAACATCATGGAATTCGTTTCTAAGAGAGTAGTTTAGCCAATATACCTTGCTTTGAGCTTTCCTTAAATTACTATAACATTTTGGAAATTCTAGCAATCCCAATCTATTTTGAGACATAACAAAATTGAACACAGATTAGGAAGATATTCATGGTCTCAGCTCATTTGAGCATTTTATCAAACAGTGGGTGTGCAAATTTAACTACAAGGTTTTTCTATAAGAGTTCCTTCACTCCTCAACCCAATCTTTACCTATTTGAGCTCAACAATCTTCCCACAAACTTTATTGGTACATGCACGTATAAATAATACTCTCAAACCTAAGAATCATACTCATAATCAACCATCTTCTACCTAAATTCGAAATTGAAGACTAGGGGTTTGAATCTTACCTCTTGAGTGAAGATCATGTGAGATTTCCTTGTTGGATTTCAAGGCTTGAACAAGATCTTGATGAACAAAATACTTCATCTACTTTCTCTCTCCAGAACACTATCACTTCTCTCTAAAAATATCAGGTTTTTGCCTTCAAAATGAGCCCCAAAGGCTATTTATCAAAATGGGCTCAGGTTATAAAAACTCAGTAATTGCACAACTGCATGGGGCACGCCGCGAAAATTACAAATGTGCCTAGAAACAAAATTTTGAAGTGTTTTGGAAATCTTCACAGACACGGCGCATGGGGCGGCATGGTAGTGTCACATTCTACTAGCTTTTGGTAATTGGTCATAACTTCTTGTAGGAGTCTCCAAATGACGAACGATTTGAAGCGTTAGAAACTAGACACGAAGATATTACATTTGATAGGTTCTTCATTAAATAACTCCTTTTATATATATATATGTAGATATGCTCGTCCAAAGTTTGGTCTTGTGCGTACTCATTTGGAACTTTAGCCTATCAGGTAATTTCCAACTTGACTTAGAGTTAGGGCTCTCCTTAGGCCCCACACCACTTATAATATGCCTCGTACACTTATTATGATATCCAATTGATATCCATCATATTAATAGTCCCCGTATGCACACAAAATAATATAATTAACACACATCAACTTTTTTAATAGCGCTTAAGTACTTCGAAATTTCGGGGTCCTACACTCTCTCTCTCAACTCATGATATTGTAGGGCTTGAAAATCACATAGAAGAACAACAATTATCTTCTTCACTCCACAAAGACATTTTTCAGGCCAGTAACCGATTTTTTTATATACGGACAATACTCAACTTTTATTTGGCATTAATATTTAAATGAATATTTTGATGAATTTGGATTTTCCTTTCTTGATTTCTCAATTGGATATAGGATCTACCCAGCATGACTTTGTTCCTAGATTCTCAATGTTTGATTTGTAGATGTATATTTTTGTGTATTCTCTTCAAATGCAATTTTTTTGTGGTGAAACCAATTAAATTATGTCACGAGTATCACCGGGGTCATTTGTGAATTATTCAATGTATTTTGAAAGTTCATTTAGTGTTATTAATTTATAAATTACTAGTTATGAAGTTGAATAACGAGCCATTAACCTGGTAATGTTTGTATGATTGTTTAGAACAACAAAGATTCCTTTTTCTCTAGGAATCAGAACCCTTGGTGCTTGAGTCTTGACCTCCTTTATTCTTGAAAGCAACTGTGAGGCTCGAAAAGTTTAGGAAAAGGAGACTAGAAAGGTCATGCACTTGCAGATGTGTTTTATGATTGATTTTACCTAAGTGGCAGTATAAAAGTCCATAAAAAGGAAATAACCAGCTAGAGAGATCATTGGCCTGAGAATTCTTTTATCACTTCATAAAAGAATTCATGTATTCTATTATATCCTTCACCTTTGATATAATTTTAACACTTTTATCAGTAAAAAAGCCCCTGATAATTTAGATATTTCACCCTAATTTGAGCATAAAATGTTAAATGAAAAGTTCAATCAGCAAGTACCATGTCCTTCTTTAGATACTTCAACTGGTTGTTCCAAAATTATATCATGTTACACACTTCCCATTTAGTATTTTGGTTCTCTCTTCTTTTTTCATTTTTCTTTAGTAGGATGGATAGTGAAATTGATGAAAGATTGTCTTAGACACTCAGAGAATATAATTCCTATTAGTTAGTGTTGACTAAATTTTGGTGTTGCTTATGTTTCCCCATAACCCCTAATGGAATTAAATGAATTGAAGGTTCTATGAAAGAATTATTTGCTTGACAAGTCTCTACACTACCATTCATTAACATAGTAACGTCAATTTAGAAAAACTGATGAATTAATGAAAGATGTTGAGAAGTGCAGGAGATACAAAGGTAATACAGAAAGAGACTAGAGACTTTCATACAATTGGGAGGCACATAATCATGATGCTAGCATGTACCATTTTACTTGTAGTTTTAATATCTCTTTTAAGTTTTTCACAATATGTTTTAAAAGTAGCAATGTTTCCATTTGCGTATCGTGGAATCTCATTTCTCCGTTATCTCTGCAGCTTATTCCATCTTCACTTATTTTATTATACATTTGATTGCAGGTTGAAAACTAGGCATTTCAAATATAAAAATTTGAGTTGTGGTATCGTCCATTGTAAAAAGAACATAATTTTGTTGAAATGTAGAGTTTTTTATCTTCATGTATAACTCTAAATTACCTGAGATGATAGGTGTATTGACGACACAGAGAGACATTTAGGTCAATCAGTTCTCAAAGTTGACTCATGGTTTCGAGTCTCATTTGCAGGAATCGTCATTGAGCTTGGCCGATAACATGAGAAGGCTTCCAATACTCCTTGCAATTAACTTGATTGAAATAAATTGATTCAAGTCACTTTCATAACCTCCTTGTTATGTATTTTTGCATGCGTGTATAGGTTGATCATCCACTTTGAGCTAAGAGAGTTTGCACAATCCATGCCAAAAAATGAAAAAAGCATCTTGATGTTACCTGTTATTACCAATGTCGAGCTATGATAAAGAGGATTATATCTCCTTCACTGAATCTACATTACCTATCAACTCTATGCAATATTCACTTAAAGTTCTCACTTTCCTTTTCCTTTTCTTCTTTTTCTCTTGTCCCCTATAGAAGCTGATACAGTAGTAATAAAGATTCATGTGGTGAAGAAAAGAGCTTTAAAGCTGGCAATGACCTTGCTGCGAATCATGGACTTCATGTTAATCAAAATGGTGGACTAAAATTAACATTTCTCCCTCAACAGACTTCATCCTCTCCTTAATCCAATAATTTATATAATTAACTCCAATCATGGAGGTATTCTTGTCTTTATAATTTTTTAAAATATTCATTTTTGTTGGAAAAGCTAAGAGAAACGTGCAGCACTCCTAATTTACAAATTTTATTCATGAATTTCTCTTTTAGGTGATGCACCTAATAATCACAAAATATATTGAAATCTAATTATAGAGCTGTAGTTGTGTTAGTTCTTGCTTTTCTTCATTGATTTATGTGGTCATTCTAGTTTTCTCCATTCGTTTACTTTGTCCTCACTGCTTCTCTCTATAATATCTATAATTCCCATGCTGGCAAGTGGGCCGGGTCAGGCCCTAAACGGGCCAAATGAGCTGGTCTTGTGGGCCGCGGTCTCCGGTCCTGGTCCTTAAACAAACGGACTAAACGGTGCCGGACTAAACGTGCTTTTTGTAGGAATCGGCCCCGGACCGGGCCCAAGAACTCATGATCCCGGGCTAAACGGGTCAGGCTCGCGGTCCCAACGGGCTAAATGAGCCCAACGGCTAAGCAGTAATGTTTTTTTTAAAATTAAATAGAAATTAGAGACAAAAAGATGTTAAAAAATATCTAAGGCAATGCCTTGTAATTGTATTATAGAATTGTGACCTAATTTTTTAATTCAAATTTATAGACAAAAATATTGTAAAAGATATTCAAAGCAATGCATTGTAATTTTATTATACCAATAAAAAATATGACAATATCTTTCTTAGTCTTTCCCCCCTATGGAATGATCACAACAAGGTGCTAATACCACCATTGAGAAGAAAAAGGAACTAATTAAGAAGTGCCAAAATACAAGTTACATTATACATACTAATTTTTGTTCATACAAGTTATATGCTATCTCTCACAAACATTATAAATCCCTCAAGGTTCGGAGGAAGTTCCGTTAGTGGTGGCAGAAAAGTAGTTTGGTCATCGCCGCTTCCATTGTCAGGTGCAGCAGCATCCTCAGCAAATTCAGCTAGCATTTCTTCGTAAGCTTCGTCTACCTCTGGTTATGATTCAGCAAGTCCAAAATTTCTTCTTTCCGAATGGATCCAATCTCTGAAAAGTATTGATTTTTCCAAGCTATCCCTCATAGACGCTCTATGATCGCCGATTTGAAGTCTTGCTTGACTGAAAATGCTCTCTGATGCCACTATTGAAGCTTGAATAGTTAAAATGTCTTGGGCCATCCTTGAAAGAATCGGAAAGTATTTTTCTTTGTCATTCCACCATTGCAAAATATTAAAGGTGCCGTCGAGATTCACTTCCTCAAGTCTACTTCTACAGTTTGAATGAAAAATCCAGTTAAGAACCATTTTAACCATTTCAATTTAAATATTTAAAATTCGCATACCATCATCTACAATTAAATGGTAAATATGACAAATACATCTAACATAAAAAATGTTATTAAATGTAGGATTTAGCGTAGTGGTAAGCAAGTCTATAGAATTTGTGTTATTAGTAGAATTATCCATTGAAACCAACATTATTTTATCACTAATGCAAAAATATCTTCAAATATCTGTAATTGTGCTAGCAATAAACTGCCTTGTGCGCCGTGAAGAAATTATGCGCTTTTGCATTATTCAATCCTCATCAATCCAATGACATGTAACAGTAAGGTAATCATAGTCGTTGTTACTTTTACCAATATCATATGTAATAGCAACACGATAATTATGAGTAAATAAATAGCGCAAATATTGTTCATATTCATGCTTATATTTATAAATATCGCTCTTTACGGTTGTGCGAGGAAAACCTTTATAAGTATGATTAAACAAAATTCTAATGTAATGCACAAACGCAGGGTCAAAAGGAAAATTATAGGGTAAACACATAACAGTTACCAATTTTGCCAATTCTTCCCGATTATTTTTTGGATCATAATATAAAATACCACTGGTAACAATATTAATTCTCGATTGAAATTAGTTTGAATCGGTGCTAGGGTCAGCCTGACTAGGAGTAGGTACACTTTTCCCCTCGGCCAGAGCTTTTAGATGTTGATATATGACGTTATCTTTAGGGTATTTTTTATGTGTCTAGCCAAAGATCCTGTCCCCGACCGCGATCCAGTATATTTAAAAGCTAACTCCATACCACAAGTTTTACACTTAGCCTTAGTTTTTGGAACTAGTTGAGTAAAAAATAGCCAAACAGGAGATGTTTCCTGCCATTTGGTCTAGAAAAAGTAGGGGCAGTAACGGGAGTATCAAATGGGTCATCATTTGGATTAGTAGCGTTATCACTAGTTCAGTCAACATCAGGAGCAGGATTAGTGGGTGTATCATCGTCCGGTTGAGTTTCATCAAGATTAATTTCCTCGTCATCATTTTCATCAATAGTATTATAATTATTATAATAGAGAGCATTCATTAATTCATGGTCTAAATGTTCTATGGCAAAATACAGTGTTGCTAAATTGTAATAAACTATTATCGGTATCAAGAATAGCAAGTGTAGGACGGGTATGAGGTTTGGTTTGGGGAGCCGGGGGCAGGGGAGGAGGAGCAGCAATACCACTAGATTCGCTAGTCTTGGATTTTCCCTTATTCTTACTTTTACTAAAAATATTTCTTAAGGAAGACATCTTAATTAATCAAGTAATAGCAAATAAATAAAACAAATAAAATTATAATATTAAGACTTAAGAGTTGGAACGAGTTTACCGAATTGACGAACAACTTGTTAAAAATTGATTATCGTTGAAGACTTAAAGACTTCAATTCAGCAACTTCACAATTATTTNAATTATAATATTAAGACTTAAGAGTTGGAACGAGATTACCGGATTGACGAACAACTTGTTGAAAATTGATTATCGTCGAAGACTTGAAGACTCCAATTCACCAACTTCATAATTTTTTCACATATTGTAACAATCTCAATATTTTTTGACTATTTTTTAGAATAAAGTAAGCAATAGTAGCAACCTCATAATTTTTTCACTATTTTTTTTTTATAAAGCAAATAATTGTAGCAAGTATAGAAGAAAATTAGAGAGAGATTTTGATAGATTGATATTGATTTCGTAAGAAAATGAAAGAATGAGGGAGTATTTATAGTAACAAATAGGCAAAAAGTGTAATAATAAAAAGTTTAGGGTTAAAACTAAGTTGGGGGGTTAAATGGCCATTTGCTAGATACCCAACGGCTATTTTTTAAACCTCCAACAACTCTTTTTTCAAAAGCCAAATGGCTCTTTTATTTAAAAAAAATATTAGTTTGGCCCGCCAAGGGACCGGTCCGGTCCCGGTCTCTTGGCAGGCCAAACAGGCACGGTCCTAATGGTTCCTAGCTAAGAACCGGCCCACGAGACAGGCACGATCCCACCTCTAGGGGGCCAAACGGTCCCGGCCTATTTAGCCCGCGGTCCCGGGCCCGATCCGGACCACTTACCACACTTATCCCATGTTGATGTAGCATTTGTATTATGAACAATCTCGGAAAAATTATCTCCTCTCTCGCTAAGGTGTGTTGTAAAATATAAAATGGACTTGAACCAATGAACGGTAGTATAAAGTATGATATCTCACTCCAATGTGGAAAAGACTGCTCTTCTTATTTATTTAAGGCTGTTCTTATTATTTCGCCTTTATTTCTTTTAAGACTGCTGTTCTTGAACTAATGAAATGTAGAATAAAATATGAATATCTCGACGTGACTGCTACACTACAACATTTCATATTTTAATCTGTTGTAATAAAAATGGTAGAGATAGTTGAATGAACTATCTTTTGAACATTTTTCTTGATTGGAAATACTTGAGTTGTGGGTATTCTGCTGTAGGGTTGTTTGGAAAGGATTTAGTCCAACATTGTCGTGTGATTCAATATCTTGTATTTATTCATGGTTACATATTAACATGAAAGACATGGATGGTATTCAGGACCAATTTATGTTAGAACTAGTTGTGCATTATATGGCTATGATCCATATGTGATTGCTGGCATAGGTGATGTTGTTGTAGTTATGGTGGTTCAAGAAATTCTAAGTTCAAGAACACTTACCTTTTCTCAAGAAAAGAAAGTACAAGTCCAAGAAGAAAAGTGCCAAGGGTTTACTCTGATATCCATTTCAGTTGTATGCCTTCTCATTAGAAAATTTGTCGCTCCAACAATAAGTGAACTGAAGTCGTTTGGTTTAATATTAATAGAAATTAATTATCATTTTCTATTTCTAATCTCATGTTTGTTTTTGCCGCTTAAAAACTTTGCAATCATTTGGTTCGTGGCTCTCTTCCTTCCAATCATAGTCACTAATTTGCTCGAGCTACAATAGAGTGGACTAACCAATGAGGCCTGCTGGCGTGATGAGAAATCTGATACTTTAGTTATTTAGTTCAAACAATATAATTTTGTCTTTTATGTAGCTTATACATGGATATTATGGATTACTACTTGCTTTGGTTTGTGTAAATTTAAATGAAAAATATTGTGTGTTTTTATGAACTAATGGTAATATATTTTATTTGCATTTGCCAATTCAAGATGGTTTTAGCATTTTGGCAGTAAATTGCATCTTTCATTTGCTGCTGCTAAAAGGGTGCTTTTTACTGACAATTAAATTGGATTTATTAGCAATAAAAAATGATGTTAAAAGTGAAAATTAGTTCATTTTCGAAATGCATTTAGCAGCAATTAAAATTGTGGCTAAATAATTATCATTAAAGCTTCTGACTTTTAGTGGCAATTTAATTTAATTTATCGGCAATAAAATGGATGTTGAAGGTGCAATTTAAGTAATTTTCGAAATAGATTTGACTGCCATTATAATTTTCACTAAACAATTGCCATAAAAGCCTACAACTTTTAGCGGCAATAAAAACTACCTTTACTGGCACTTTTGTGAATCACCGCTAAAAGCTTTAGCGGCCCAATGTACAACAGCCAAAAATTAATGGCTCGTAGATGTTTTAGTGGTAATTTCAATTGCCGTTAAAGGCTTTCTTTATTACCGCTAAAGATTATTTTTGTTGTAGTGTAATATTGACGGCACACCGTCCATGTCATGGATCCACAGCCTTCCTAAAATTATGTTATAAGCCATGTCTGCATCCATCACTTGGTGGTATCTTTCACTACTATCTCGGTAAATTTTGATAACATAATTTCTCCCTTTGTTATAATACTTGAATTGTCGAACTCAGACAAAGATCGAGCCTTGGGTATCACACGATCAATTCCTTGCATCTCATTGATCACTCTTACTAATATGAAATTCACAAAGCTACCTAGATCTATCAAAACTCGCTTGACATTAGTATCATGAGCAAGTAAAGATATTACCAGCGCATCATTACGAGGGATGAACAAGCCATCTACATCCTCATCGGCAAATATTATGTTTTCTCCTTCCAAGACTTGTCGAATCCGCTTTCCTTAGGTCACTGAGATCTTGGATGTTTCTTTTGATACTGTGTATGTAACTTCATTAACCTCCTCACCCCCGGTTATTACGTTCACCGTCCTTTTAGGCGATGAGGGCTTTGGTGGTTCTTGCATGTTTTTCATGTAAGACTGCTTTTCTTTCTCACTAAATAGATCAGTGGATAACCTTTTTTCAGTAAATAATCAAACTTCGCTTGTAGGAGCCTGTAATCTGCTGTTATATGACCATGATCATTATGGAATTCACACCAAAATTCCTGACTTCATTTGGTGAGATCTGATCTCATCTCTTTTGGCTATCGCGCCTTATCATCCACACCTCTTAACACAACTACTGGCTCAGAAGTACTGACGTCAAAATTATAATCTCCTATTTTTATCGTGAATTTTTGATTGTTGCTCCTTGTTGTGTCCCGTTCCTTTCCAAATTGAGAAGAAGAACTTGGCTCCTTCTGCCTTGAACTCTTATGAAACTGTATCTGTTCTGGTTTTGACCTAAGATCTCGTCCTGCAGGTCCCATGTAAGATTCATAACTATTTTTCCGGATTTCCTTTCTGATTCTGAGCGTCAAGGTCCGAACCTCTCCTCTACCTTCGGTTGGGACACCATATCTTCTTTTATTCGTAACTTTGTGATGTTCCTGTTACAAAAATCATTCCATGTAGTTGTAGAAAATTCCCGTAAACTTTTCTATAATCTTCTCGTGGCTTCTGAACTTCTCTTATTCAAGTTGCTTGCGAATGCCATTGCTGCCCAATTATCAGGTACACGAGATAACATCATTCTTTCTTACTGGAATTGATCCACGAATTCTCTGAGCAATTCCATACTCCCTTGTTTTACCTTGAAGATATCTTTCACTCTTTTCTCCACTTTTTGAGCTCCGAAATGTGCTTTTATGAATCAATCGACAAGCTCAGCAAAAGAATTTGTCACGACCCGGAAATCTCACCCTCGGGACCATGATGGCGCCTAATATTTTACTTGCTAAGCAAGCCAATGTTAGAATAGTTTAAAGCCATTTTTAAACAAATCAAATTTAACTGATTTCAATTACTGAAATAACTCAGATAAAATGCGGAACGCCATAACAACTGAAATATCTAATTACAACCCCGAATCGTGTGTCACAAGTGCATGAGCTACTAAAATAATACAGATAAAGGTCTGAATGAAAGTAAAGCTGTCTGAAAGAAAATACACAGTTAAGATAAGGTAGAAGGGGACTTCAGGGCTGCAAACACCGAGCAGTTGTATATATTTAGTCTCCGTCTAATAGGCAACCTGAGCAATCTACTGACCACCGCTGGGACCGACTCCAAAATTTGCACAAAAAGTGCAGAGTGCAGTATGAGTACAACCGACCCAATGTACTCCATAAGTATCGCGCCTAACCCCGACGAGGTAGTGATGAGTCTATGACAGGACGCTCACGTAATTAAGCCTATACAAACATAGATTTGTGTACCAAACAGCAACAAAACAAATATTTAATATGTACAGTTGAGAGGGGACATGTGAAAGGGGGAAAAGATACGATAACTACAACAGGAATGACAACACAAGACAGTCAAATAAATCATCAACCAAACAGGACAAATAACATACGTTATGAAGTTGAAACGACATCACGCTTCGTGCTTTTACTCTCATATGTACCATAACATGATGACACAAAGAGAAATTGTAATAACACGACCGATCGTTTTGAGACCCGCCAAGTCATTTGGCGGTTCGAAGCCTTGAGTAGCTTCACTTCAGGTATTATGACTTGTACGCGTAGTCGGAATTGAATTTCGGGAAGTTTGGAGTTGATTTGGAAAGAAAATTCTAAATGTTTAAAATTTAAGTTGGAAGAATTGATCAAAATTTGAATTTTAAGTAAACGATCTTGAAATCAGGATTTGAAGGTTCTAACAGGTTCGTATGATGATTTTTGACTTGGGCATATGTCCGGATCGAGTTTTGGATGACCCGGGAGTGTTTCGACGCCTATTGTGGAAGTTGACATTTTTGGAAAAATCTCATAAATTTGGGTTGAGGTGAAATTCAATGGTATCGATGTCCGTTTGGGATTTTGAGTCTGAGAATAGCTCCGTATGGTAATTCTGATATTGGGAGCGTGTCCGGAAGTGAATTTGGAGGTCTCTAGGTCATTTTGGGGTCATTTGGCAAAAGTTAGAAATTTGGATGATTTTTGAGAAGTTTGACCCGGGAGTAAACTTTTTGATATCGGGGTCGGATTTCGATTCTAGAAGTTGGACTAGGTCCGTAATGTCGAACGTGACTTGTGTGCAAAATATGAGGACAATCGGACGTGATTTGATAGGTTTCGGCATCTATTGTAGAAGTTTGAAGTTCCAAAGTTCATTAAGTTTGAATTGGGATGTGATTCATGATTTTGATGCCGTTTGATGGAATTTGAGGTCTCTAGCAACTTTGTGTTATGTTATGGGACTAGTTGGTATGATTGGACGGGGTCCTGGGGGCATCGGGTGTGTTTCCGGGTGGTTTCGAACCAAATTGGGCTGTTTTGGAACTACTGATATCTGGCATCTGGTTTCCTTCTTCGCGAACGCAAAGAGAGTCCCGCGTTCACGAAGAAGAGTTTTGAGGCCGCTGGGTTTTGGTCTTCGCAAATGCGAGGTGTAGGTCACGAACGCGGAGGGGTTGACTGAGGAACTACACGAACGCATAGAAGAAAGGAGGAGACGGTCCTAAGGCCATTTGGCCTACACAAACGCGATGGCTTGAACACGAACGCGATGCCTTGCATGGACAGGCCTTCATGAACACGACACTGGTCACGCGAACGCGAAGAAGAAATTTTGGGCAGTGGCTTTTTGGCCTTCGTGAACGCGAGACCTTGGTCGCGAACACGAAGGAGGAGTGACTGTACTGGGCAGAACGTTTTAAAATAGGGGTTGAGTTTATTTCACCCATTTTTCACAGTTTGGGCGATTTGTTTTGGAGCTCTTGAAGAGTGAATTTCATCATCCAGCATGAGGTAAGTGATTCCTACTAGTTGTGAGTTACATACAAGGTTTATACATGGATTTAGGCATGACAATTTATAGAAATTTGGGATTTGGAAGAAAAACCTAGAAAATAGTATTTTTGGAATTTAACCACACATTTGGGTAAGAAATTGAGAACAAATTATATATTTGCGTTCGTATATTATGGGTAATATTTATCTTCGAAAATATTTGGAATCCGGGCACGTGGGCCCGAGGGTGATTTTACCGATTTTTCGAGCGGAGTTGGAAATTGTAGTGAATTGAATTATAACAAGTATTAGAGTATATATTTATGGATTTGCACATTTATTGACTAGTTTTGGAACGTTGGGCATCAGTTTGAGTTGTTGGAAAGGCTTTGGAGCCGGTTATGGAATTTCGGAGCAAGGTAAGTCTCCTCTCTAACCTTGTAAGAAGGAAATTACCCCATAGGTGAAATAAATTAAGGTGTGCTCCTATTTGTGGGGCTACGTACATACGAGGTGAAGAGAGTCCGTGCGTAGCTACTATTATACTTAAGTTCGGGTAGTCTAGGACCCAAAAGCATGCCTTACTTGTAATATTTGCAATCTTGTTGTCAATTTGAAGTGCTTAAATCATATCGAACCTTGTAAATAAATTTCTAGAAGGCTAAACATCGTTCTCTTGACTTTTAAAAGAGAGATTTTTCTTTTCTTGGATAATTGCCCTTGATGAATTCTTGATTGATTGTTTGAATGTGTTATCTTTTGTGGAACGGGCCGAACACCTCGGCATATTAAATAGATACATCTATGGTTCGCGCCATTGGACCCTCTAACAGTGCACAATTTAAATATTATATTGGATCGGACCGTACGACCTCGACATGATTTGCGCATAACTTAAATGATTGTTTTGAAATCATTGATAAATGATATGGCCTCATTGGCCGGGGATATAATTGTTAAAAGATGAAAATAAATTAGGAAA
This sequence comes from Nicotiana otophora, assembly GCA_000715115.1. Classification (NCBI taxonomy): domain Eukaryota; kingdom Viridiplantae; phylum Streptophyta; class Magnoliopsida; order Solanales; family Solanaceae; genus Nicotiana; species Nicotiana otophora. Next base: position 56,848 of record AWOL01S0005040.1, read on the forward strand.
TCCCCTATTAATAAAAGAATTATTTATCTGCCTCATGTTGTTGAGTTTACAGTTGCCTTATAAAATCCATAATTTACCATATTGTCGGTATATTATTATTGGACCACTAGTAAGTGTCGAAGTCGGTCTCTCGTCACTACCTCTTCGAGGTTAGACTGGATACTTACTGGGTACACGTTGATTTACGTACTCATACTACACTTGGTGTATATTTTATTGTGCAGGCACATATATATATTATTGGCCTTGTGGGAGCAGCGGCGTGGTTGATACGGGAACTTAGGTGAGCTGTATTTTTGTGAGACGAATCGCAGCTAGCAGAGTCTCCTTCAGAGTATTTGTATTTTTCTTTTCTGTCCAAATTTGTATTCCGGACAATTGTTGTATTTTATTTTATCTCCTAGTAAATGCTCATGCACTTGTGACACCGGACTTTAGGATTGATTATGGGCGTTCAATATTGAAATTGATAAAAATATTATTATTTATTCTGAACAATTTCATCCTTTACTATTTAATTTGAAGGAAAATGTGATTTCAAAAATATATAGATGAGGACCAAATTTAGTATTTATTGTTGGCTTGCCTGACAGTGGTGTCCGGCGCCATCACGACCTTTAACGAATTTTGGGTCGTGACATGAGCAAGTCTAGTAGAGTCTTGCGGATCGTTACGGAGACGTCTGTACTTATATTCGAGAGGCTACAGGACTGTTAGGATCACTTCCTTTCTTGATTCCTCCTCGTGCGATTTGATTCCTTTGAGGCTTATGCCTTTGTTTCTTTCCTACTCAATCTTGTGCGATGTGAAGCGCTTGCTATCGATCGAATTGAGGAATTGTAGTGGTACTACAGACGCGGTGCGGAATGTTTCCCCCTGCGTAGTTGATTGGGCTATTGTCGTAGCCTTGTGGAAGGATAATCCGTCATTTCAGCTCAGTAACGGTACTTCTGAGACCTTCAAGGCTATGCACAGATTGCTATGATACTCATGAGTTGTTATCGCACAGTATTGAGGTGATGGTAAGATGCTTACCTATGTGTCGAGGTAGTGAATGACTTGGGAGGAGGTTTGCTCAGTGCATAATTCAGAGATTTAGTATTTTACTTCCGGCAGAAGAAAGGCAATCAGACTAAGAATGTTCAGATTTGGGTTGATGGAGTAACGAGACTTGGTATTTTCGAGCGTGGTCAAATTTTCATCTGTAATGTGGAGTCGTCACCCTTGATTGAATGTGCTAAGTTCACCGGTATTATGGTCTTCTTCAATTTGCCTTTGAGGCAGGGTATTGTGAAATGATGCCGGGGAAGCGGCTGCAAGGGACCGCAATGTGCAGTGGTTCAGGATCGAAGCGGTGTTCCTAGTATTGATGGCTCGAGAAAGATGATCCTCGGAAGAGTTTAAAGTTAGTAGCAATCTATTGGTTCAAATGCTACAGAGATAGATTTTGATTTAAGGCAACAACTGGGCAGCAAAGGATAAGAAAATACATGTGGGAGGTGTCTTGCGGTGGTTAAATTTCCAAAAGGCCAAGTGTGAGAAACAAAAGTCGAGTAGTTACTTAAAGGAGAGGGTTTGACTAAAGTGGGAGAGTGGATGAGTAACATATGAGTTCTGTGGTAGGATGACTACACGCCTTGAGAAAGGTTTTGAGTGATTTGGGATTTAGGGTGGACAGTGACTGGGTCTATGGACCTAATTTGGAGCATCGGTTGTTTTACGGCGGGAGATTGGATGCGATAGGAAGGAGTTGCTCGATATGAAGAAGGATACAAGATTTTGGATTGGGAGATATTGTCGCACCTTTAGTTCATGTCCATGAGGAGTGAACGGGTTTGTACAGCTGGTGAATGAGCACGGGCTCAGGATGGGTTACCGATTTCATAGTAATTGTACTCAGTGCAACGTTGTTGGGTGATGATGGCATGGAATTTTCACAGGTGGGTTATCTCCTGTGAGCAGGTCAGCGGTCGTGTGGTTGACGAAGCTTTTACGGAGAATTCTACTGGCTATCCAATAAGAGGTCGGATATGTAAATGTGGCTAGTAATTCGAAGTGTTCATGAAAGGTTTAACAGAAAGATTTCGAGAAAATTGGCGAGTTGCATGTGCAGGATCATGTCACCGATGAATAAAGAATCTTGGTGGGTTCCAGGTTTATGCAATGGTAGCTTCGAGAAAAGTGGGAAAGTCCCACCATCTACGATTGGATAGTATGGTTAGTTACTTGTGCGGTTTCTGGTTATCGGTGTATTGGTGGGTCATTGCGACTAAGGAAAGAAAACATCCATGGTAATTTGAGCAAAGGATTTGGGGGATGTGTGCCATATTTGGCCTTATCGATTCATGTTCAGGCTTTGGGAAGACTCAGAGTTTATGCTTCGTGTAGATATAATGTACAAGGAAAGTGAGACAACCGGGTGTTTCCTTGAGAAAGTGTCCATGTGCTAGCAGGGCCTTAGAGTTGATCATGTTTGGGAACAAGTCAGAGTAAGTGACTCTTAATAACGGTCTTAGTGGATTCAAAAAAATTTAAAGTGTGGTGCCTAAGGATTTCAAGCCCGTAGTAGGGTTAAGTATCGAGCTTTTGTAGCGGATTATGAAAGGGGCTTTGAGTGTTCTACGTTATCTTCGGGTTCTGGTGTAACATTGGAGAGATGGAAGAAAATAACTTCGAACTCATAGAGGAATTATCAGAATGGGTGTACCAGTTGAAGATGCAAATATGCGCACAATGAGGGTATGAGATGGTTCGTGGGATTTGGGACAACATGGTCTCGTGAAATAAGGTGACTCGGGATGAGTGCGGATTTAGGTTCGTGATGTAATGAATGGAACTATTATTAATTCTAAGGCAAGTTAAGAATAAATTGGGAAACGACGGGTCAGCTAACAATGGTTGAATTGTCATGATGGTGGCAATGATCAGTTCCTTCAGCGCATTAAGTTATGCATGTGATTTGTGGCGATACGTGCGAGGCTTGACGACCGAAATAATTGATTTTATTTGGAGGAATTTAAGTATTATGGCATGTTATGTGTAGATGGATCCCGGAAGAGTTATGGTGGTTTAGACCACTACTTGAGGTTGGTATTTTCTACGGATATGAGAATTCAGTCACGTGTTGCAATGGTTCTCTTGAAATGAGTTAAGTAGAAGGTTTCTATATGATGAAGTGTTTACACTATTTAGTGGTTCAGGAGTTATGATGAAATTCCTGTACACTTGCGCATTGGCGTGATTAAGTGCGTCAAATAGCATGGAAATTAGAAGTTGAGGATCGAGGTTGCGTTTCGGTGTTGATAAGAATGTCACCAGCTCGGACGAGCAAAAGAGATTAGAGGTTTAAAGCAAGCTGGTAGTGTAATCATCATCACCTGAGATCAGTGTCATGTGTAAGAGGCTTTGTGTATTGATTTGCGGGTCCTTGATTCGTTTTATAGCATTAGTATGGCCGGTGGAATGGATGTACAGACTTGTTATCTGGTACGGAAGGTCATGGGAGCGTATTCCATGGGAAAATTGTATAAGTATGACCTGTAGTCACTTAATTGATAAAGGATTGAGACCAAGTATGGAGAGTGTGGTACTATCGCTAATTTGAGAAATTATGCCTGAATGGCGCTCTATTTAGTTGGTTGAGAATTTTGAAAGTTTGTTTTGAAGTCGATGGTTGTTCTTGCGTGTCATATGAAAAAGGGTCATTATGGATCCTTGAGGGATTATATACCCAAGCGTGGTATGATCAAAATTAGTTTGAGGTCCGTTGATGGGTCCAAATGTGGATGTGTACTCTACACCAGCCTAGGTGTGTTCATTCGGTATAGCATTCCTTATGGAAGAATATTCGGGCGTGGGATGTTAATTTCATCGCCAACTATTTTGTGTGTTATATTTATTGTGCCATGTGGACTGTGAGACGGCTTGATTATTTGTACAATGTGTTGAGTTCCCGCACAGCGGTGGTGTTATGTGAGCATGATGGCTCTCGAGATGCAGATCATATATCGCACCGTAGTTGTGTTTGAGTTTTATAGTGTATGGCTCTATCTGTCTCCCCAGGGATGATATTATGCACTTAGCATGCTTATGGCCGATATTCAGGTATTTTTGTAATAATGAGCATTCTAGCTCGGTAAGTATTTCCTTATAGATTGTTTTTTGTTTTGTGCGGATCGGGTGGCACGCCGCCACGGGTATGTTGTTTGGATCGGGTTGCATGCCGCAATAGTGTGATGTTGAGTACAGTCCCCTATAGTATATTTTGATTGTTTTGTGTTCCATTTTCTAAGGAAGGTTCATGACACTTTTTCGGTTGTCTAATTAGTTACGTGGGTTGAGTAGTCCCTTCCAGAGTTCATTTTCTTTATGTATCACGTCGAGTTTGTAACTTATTGACACATTGTGGCATCACATGAGACTTTTGGCAGCGTCTGAGGTGTCTTATTGCCTGAATAACTTATACTGGGTGAGACAAAATTATTGGATCCGGGATCAGTGCGAACGGATTATATGAAGTATAGTAAAGAGCAAATACCATTATTTGGTTATAATAGGGTGATGATTCTAGTCAGGAGGAGAGACTCAATGATTTGTTGACTCAGCAGTTGGTTATGAATTTCCACACGTCTCTTTCGTCGCGGTGGTATCGCAAGAGTTGGAACCAGACTTATATATGTCATAAGGTGCATGGTGAATATCAGATTCGGGGAATGTCGGCTATTATGATCAAAGAATGTTATTATGGTCATGTGAATGTTGCAGTGCATGGTGTGAATTCAGCAAAGGTATGCAGTCATGTTCTGGTACATCACGTGGTGATTGATACGGTGTTCGTATGTTGGAAGCAGGCCTGACAGAGAATTCCGGATGTTGGAATTGGGATCTAAGGCTTATTTGCCTAAATAAAAGAGAATATCTCCAGGTTTGATCGAGCTAATGTTCTCAACTGAGTTGTGGTAGCACGGGTAGGTGCACGAGGTGTTAAACAGTGATTTCGGATAACTCTAGCGCAGTTCTTAGCACGTTCGAGGACGAACGTATGTTTAAGTGGGAGAGAATGTAACGACCCGACCGGTCGTTTTGAGCCCCAGCGCGTCATTCGGCGGTTTGAATCCTTGAGTAGCTTCACTTCAGGTATTATGACTTATACGCGTATCGGAATTGAATTTCGGAAAGTTTGAAGTTGATTCGGAAAGAAAATTCTAAATTTTTAAGCTTTAAGTTGGAAGAATTGACCAAACTTTGACTTTTGAGTAAACGATCTCGGAATCAGGATTTGAAGGTTCCAATAGGTTCGTATGATGATTTTGGACTTGAACGTATGTCCGAATCGAGTTTTGGATGACCCAGGAGCGTTTCGGCGCCTATTGTGGAAGTTGGCATTTTGGAAGAATTTCATATATTTGGGTTGAGGTGCAATTCAATGTTATCGATGTTCGTTTGGGATTCTGAGTCTGAGAATAGCTCTGTATGGTGATTCTGGTATTGGGAGCGCGTCTGGAAGTGAATTTGGAGGTTCGTAGGTCATTTTGGGGTCATTTGGTGAAAGTTAGAAAATTGGATGATTTTGGAGAAGTTTGACCCAGGAGTGGACTTTTTGATATCGGGGTCGGATTCTGATTCCAGAAGTTGGACTAAGTCTGTAATGTCGAAATGACTTGTGTGTAAAATTTGAGGACAATCGGACGTGATTTCATAGGTTTCGGCATCGACTGTAGAAGTTTGAAGTTTCAAAGTTCATTAAGTTTGAATTGGGGTGCGATTCATGATTTTGATGTCGTTTGATGGAATTTGAGATGTCGAGCAAATTTGTGTTATGTTTTGGGACTGGTTGGTATGATTGGACGGGGTCCCGGGGGCCTCGGATGTGTTTCGGACCAAATTGGGCTGTTTTGGAACTGCTAATATCTGGCATCTAGTTTCCTTCTTCGCGAATGCGAAGAGATTCCCGCGTTCGCGAAGAGAAGTTTTGAGGCCGCTGGGTTTTGGTCTTCGAGAATGCGAGGTGTAGGTCGCGAACGCGGAGGGGTTGACTGAGGAACTATACGAACGCGTAGGGGCAATCGCGAACGCGTAGAAAAAAGGAGGAGACGGGCCTAAGGCCATTTGGCCTATGCGAACGCGATGGCTTGAACGTGAACGTGATGCCTTGCATGGACAGGCCTTCGCGAACCCGACACTGGTCACGTGAACGCCAAGAAGAAATTTTGGGTAGTAGCTTTTTGGCCTTCGCGAACGCGAGACCTTGGTCGTGAACGCGAAGGAGGAGTGACTGTACTGGGCAGAACGTTTTAAAACGGGGGTTGAGTTTATTTCACCCATTTTTCACGGTTTGGGCGATTTTGTTGGAGCTCTTGAAGAGGGAATTTCATCATCCAACATGAGGTAAGTGATTCCTACTAGTTGTGAGTTACATACAAGGTTTATACATGGATTTAGGCATGAAAATTTGTAGAAATTTGGGATTTTGAAGAAAAACTTAGAAATTGGTATTTTTGGAATTTAACCATGAATTTGGGTAAGAAATTGAGAACAAATTATATATTTGAGTTCGTAATGTTATGGGTAATATTTATCTTTGAAAATTTTCGGAATCCGGGCACGTGGGCCCCAAGATGATTTTACCGATTTTTCAAGCGGAGTTGGAAATTGTAGTGAATTGAATTATAACGAGTATTAGAGTATATATTTATGGATTTGCATATTTATTGACTAGTTTTGGAGCATTGGGCATCGGTTTGAGTTGTTGGAAAGGATTTGGAGTCGGTTATGGAACTTCGGAGCAAGGTAAGTCTCCTTTCTAACCTTGTAAGAGGGAAATTACCCAATAGGTGAAATAAATTAAGGTGTGCTCCTATTTGTGGGGTCTACGTACGCACGCGGTGATGAGAGTCCGTGCGTAGCTACTATTATGCTTACGTTCGGGTAGTCTAGGACCCAAAAGCATACCTTACTTGTAATATTTGCAATCTTGTTGTCAATTTGAAGTGCTTAAATCATATCGAACCTTGTAAATAAATTTCTAAAAGGCTAGACATCGTTCTCTTGACTTTTAAAAGAGAGATTTGCCTTTCCTTGGATAATTACCCTTGATGCATTCTTGATTGATTGTTTGAATGTGTTATCTTTTGTGGAACGAGCCGAATGTCTCGGCAGATTAAATAGATGCATCTATGGTTCGTGCCATTCGATCCTCTGGCAGTGCACAGTTTAAATATTATATTAGATCAGGCTGTACGACCTCGGCATGATTTGCGCGTGACTTAAATGATTGTTTTGAAATCATTGATAAATGATATGGCCCCATTGGCCGGAGATATAATTGTTAAAAGATGAAAATAAATTGGAAAATCCCCTATTAATAAAAGAATATTTATCTGCCTCATGTTGTTAAGTTTACAGTTGCCTTATAAAATCCATAATTTACCATATTGTCGGTATATTATTATTGGACCACTAGTAAGTGTCAGAGTCGACCTCTCGTCACTACTTCTTCGAGGTTAGACTAGATACTTATTTACTTGATTTTCGTACTCATACTACACTTGCTGCACATATTGTTATGCAGGCACAAATATATTATTGGCCTTCTGGGCGCAGCGGTGTGGTTGATACGGGGATTTAGGTGAGCTGCATTTTTGAGACTATTTGCAGCCAGCAGAGTCTCCTTCAGAGTATTTGTATTTTTCTTTTCTGTCCAAATTTGTATTCCGGACAGTTGTTGTATTTTATTTTATCTCCTAGTAAATGCTCATGCACTTGTGACACCGGGCTTTGGGATTGATTATTGGCGTTCAATATTGCAATTGATAAAAATATTATTATTTATTCTGAAAAATTTCATCCTTTACTATTTAATTTGAAGGAAAATATGATTTCAAAAATATTAAAGATGAGGACCTAATTTAGTATTTATTGTTGGCTTGCCTGACTGTGGTGTCCGACGCCATCACGACCTTTAACGGATTTTGGATCGTGACAGAAATGAAATGGCACAATATCACCCTTTGTGCTTTTACTCTCAATCTCACCATGTAACAATGAATAACTGATATATATTGGCACGACATCACCCTTCGTGCTTTAGTTCTCTTCCACAACATGTATTAATCAGTAAATGAGGTAATAAAATGGCACGACATTACCCTTCGTGCTTTAACACTCTCCCTTATCATGTAGTAATGAATATAACAACTCGGGAGATAAAAAAATGCAAAGGATGTATTGTACGTCAATTATGATTCCAAGATACCAAACCTCAACTTACAAAATACTTAACCATTACTAATTAATCCATAAATACTGAAGGAATAATCAAATAAGTAATAATCTAATCTAAGCATGGATGTCATAATTAAATAGGCATTAAATCACAAGAAAACAAGTTCTACCTGCATGTTTTAACTCAACAACAATGCATAAGTACTCGTCACCTCACATATACATTGTACCCACATATTAACACATAGCAAATAGGCAAACAAGTCCTAATCCCTCAAGTCAAGATTAACCACGACACTTACCTCGCTCCGCAATCAATTCAAAGCTATACCGGGGCCTTGCCTTTCGAACAAGCCTCCAAACCAACCAAATCTAGCAATTTATTAATCAAACGATTCAAAATAAGCCTTAGAAACTACCCACGAATGAAAAAAGTTCAATTTAGATCATTATTGAAAAAGTCAACAAAAGTCAACCCCGAGCTCGCTTGGTCAAAACCCAAGGTTCGGACCAAAACTCGATCACCCATTCACCCTCGAGCCCGGTTATGCAATTCAATACGAAATCCGACCTCAATTCGAGGTCTAAATCCTAATTTTACAAAATCCCTAATTCTACCCAAATCCCTGATTTCTACTATGGAAATCCTAGATTTAGGGTTGAAACTTATGAAATGTAATGGGTAATTGAAAAGAAATAGGTTTGGGTAAATCCCGTTGCAAATGCGAGAGTTGCTTCGCAAATGCGACGATCCCCCATCTCTACTGCCATCTCAAATGCGATGATTTTTGTTCGCAAATGCGAACTTGGACTTCCGTAATTGCGACCATTTGATCGCAAATGCGAACCACTCCCCCCTCCCCCAGTACTACTTCGCAAATGCGAACTACTTGTTCGCAAATGCTAACCTAACAGAAGACATGAACAAATGCAAATGCAAATACTGACTTATGCACCAGAACCAGATTGCACCAGCTATTTTCCTAAGTCCAAAATCACTCTGAAGCCTATTCGAAACTCACCCCGAACCCTCGGGGCTCCAAACCAAACATGCACACAAGTCCAAAAATATCATAAGAACTTACTCGCGCAATCAAAATACCAAAATAACACCTAACAATACGAATCGGACACCAAAACGAATGAAATTTTTAATAAAACTTAAGAACATGCAACTTTTCAACCGGACGTCCTAATCACGTCGAATCAACTTCGTTTTGAACCAAATTTTACAAACAAGTTATAAATACTGTAATGACTTATACCAAGTTTCGGAACAAAAATCTAGACCCGGTAGCAACAATGTCAAACTACGATCATACTCGGAATTTCTTTAAACCTTTAAACCTCTAGTTCTCAACAAATGGCGATAATTCAAGTTAGGGATTTCCGAATTCGATTCCGGGCATACGCCCAAGTCCCAATTCACGATACGGATCCATCAGGACCGTCAAAATACTGATTTGGGTATGTTTGCTCAAAATGTCGATGTCACGACCCAAAAACCCAATCTGTCATGATGGCGCCTATCGTGGAACTAGGCAAGCCGACTCATTTCCAAACAAACCGATATTTTTCATTTCAAAGATAATTTCAATACTATTTAACATAAAACCTCCATTTTAGGAGTTCAAATCAAAGAAAAATAGAAGTGCGGAAAAGAAAAGCCCGACATCGGGGTGTCACTAGTCATGATCATATACTACAATCTATCTAACAATATCAAGGCTAACTCGGCCTGGAAAATAGCTAAATACAACTAGAGGAGGATAAGAGGGAGAAGAGCAGGGGCTGCAATCGCCAAACAGCTACCTTGCTATCTCCAAGAACAATCTGCAACCAGAACACTCAATAACCGCTACCGTGTCCAGCTACACCCGAATCTGCACACAAGGTGTAAGAAGTAATGTGAGTATGCCAACTCAGTAAGTAACAACAATAAATAAAGACTGAGAAGTAGTGACGAGCAATAAAGCATATAACGTTCATATCATGAAATCTCAGTAAAGTACAACATGCTTTAAAAATCAGTGTTTGAATCAAATCATCTCGTTTAAACCCGGTTCCAGTAAGAAATCATTTAAAGATATGTTTCCAACAGTTTTTCAAGCAAAGGCTTAATGCAAAGGTGAGCAAAAATAATAAAATCATAAACAGCCTCTCGGGCAAAACATCACTCATATACAGCCCCTCGGGCAAACCTCACAGTCACTCGTGCCACTCGGGCATACCTCACAATTACTCTTGCCACTCGAGCATACCTCATAATCACTCATGCCTCCCAGTCACTCAGCACTCGCACTCAATAGGTACCTGCGCTCACTGGAGGTGTGTACAGACTCTACAGGGGCTTCTTCAGCCCGAGCGTTATAATCTGCACGGATAACTCACGTGCTATAATAATAAAGTTTGCTGCAGACGAGTAGCCCCGATCGGCACTCATCCTCATAAATCAGTCCCTCGGCCTCACTCAGTCATAAACCTCTCAAGCCACTCGGGCATTTCAGTAAAACAGGGAATTCGGCCTAAAACATTTATATGCATCATAATAGAGTCATAAAACTGAGTTATGCGGTAAACAAGTATAAACATGACTGAGTATAGATTTTCAATCGAAAATAATGAGAGGATAGTAAGAAAAAGCCCCTAAGGGTCCAAACAGCACTGGCGCAAGGCCCAAACATGGCATTAAGCCCAATTTATAGAAAACTCTTTCTAAAACATATAAGCATCATATAGTTTCAATAAAGTATGCAACTTTACAGCTGCTACGGGATGGACCAAGTCACAATCCCCAACAGTGCACGCTCACACGCCCGTCACCTTGCATGTGCGTCACTTCAAAATAGTAGAATGATACGAAATCCGGAGTTTCATACCCTCAGGACTAGATTTACAAACGTTACTTACCTCAAACCGGTCAAATCTCTAACCCGCAATGCTCTTGCCTCTGGACTCGGCCTCCAAATGCTCCGAATCTATTCACAATCAGTACAATACCATCAATACACGCTAATGGAATAAATTTCACAAGAAAAACTACAACATTAGACCAAAACCCTAAATTGGCTCTAACCCGGCCCCAGGGCCCACATCTCGAAATCTGACAAAATTTACAAAACTAGAAAGCTCATTTACTCACGAGTCTAACCATACCAAATTCATCAAAATCTGACATCGTTTGGTCCTTCAAATCCTTAAATTATTTTCCAAAAATTCCAAGCCCTAACCCCTTATTTTCACTAAATAATTACCATGATTAAATAACTTAAAATCACGATATATACAAGTATTAGGGCTCAAGTAACTTACCTCAACGAAATTCCCTCTTCCCTCTTCAAATCTCTCCCAAAAGCTCCAAAAACCGAATAGAAATGGTGGAAATGAACCAAATTCGCGAAGGGTTCTATTTATGGTTTTTGCCCAGGTTTTTCGCACATGCGGCCATTTTCTCGCACCCGCGTGACCGCACCTGTGGTCCAAGAAGCCGCACCTGCACAACTCACTTAATCACCCAGCATCCGCACCTGCGGACTCGCATTTGCGGTCCCAGGTGCGCATATGCGAACCCAACCCAAACTCCTCATCTCTGCATCTGCACTCAAGACCTCGCACCTGCGGGCTCGCAGATGGAGCCAATTCTTCGCACCTGCGTTCCCAACCTTGTCCTAGCGTCGCCCTCACCTGCGCACTCCCCACACGCACCAGTGGCCTCGCACCTGCGACCCTTTCTTCTGCAGGTGCGGAAATAGCAGAAGCAGCAGCTCTAGCTGCAAAGTCCAACTTTGACAAATCCGTTAACCACCCGAAATCACCCCTCGGCCCTCGAGACCTCAAAAAAAATACCAACAAGTCATATATCAACATACAAACTTAGTCGAACCTTCGAATCACTCAAAACAACATCCAAACACCAAATTACCCTCGGATTCAAGCCTAAGAACTTCTAAATTTCCAAATTCGGCAACCGATGCCGAAACAAACCAAACCACGTTCGAATGACCTCAAATTTTGCACACACGTCACAAATGACACTACGAACCTACTCCAACTTCCGGAATTCCATTCTGACCCCGATATCAAATTTTCCACTACCGACCGAAATTGCCAAATTTTCAATTTCGCCAATTCAAGCCTCATTCTACCACGGACCTCCAAATCACATTCTGGATGCACGCCTAAGTCCAAAATCACCTAACGGAGCTAACGGAACCATCAGAATTCAAATCCGAGATTGTTTACATATAGGTCAGTATTCAGTTGACGTTTCCAACTTAACTTTCTACTTAAGAGACTAAGTGTCTCAATTCACTCTGAAACCACTTCGGTCCCGAACCAACTAANACCTCAAATTCTGGTACATCTTTGCTGCACCCGGATGGATAGAATACCACGAGCTGTGGGCCTCCTCAAGAATCAACTCTCTAAGCCCATCTACATTAGGCACACATATCCGGCCCTACATTCTCAGAACGTCGTCATCACCAATAGTCACATCCCTAGCATCACCTCTCCGAACCCTGTCCTGAAGAACGANTATAATATAGCTAAATAACACAAAAAAAGTAGAAATGGGGAAAATGGGGTTATAACTCTCGAAATGACCGGCCGGGTCGTTAAATCCTCCCCCTCTTAAACATCTGTTCGTCCTCGAACTGGTCTAGAAACATACCTGGAGTCTCGAATAGGCGTGGATATCTGCTCTGCATCTCCCGCTCGGTCTCCCAGGTGGCCTCCTCCATAGGCTGACCTCTCTATTGCACCTTCACTGAAGCTATATCCTTTGACCTCAACCTTCGAACCTGCCGATCCAAACTAACCACCGGCTCCACATCATAAGTCATATCACCCTCCAACTGAACCTTGCTAAAATTCAAAACATGGGACGGATCTCCAATATACTTCCGGAGCATGGAAACATGAAACGCTGGATGCGCAATCGACAAGTTGGGTGGCAAGGCAAGCTTATAAGCCACCTCCTCAATCCTCTGAAGCACCTCAAAGGCCCAATGAGCCGGGGGCTCAACTTGCCCCTCTTCCCAAACCTCATAACACCCTTCATGGGTGATACCTTCAGCAAAACCTTCTCCCCAACCATAAAAGACACATCACGGACCTTCCTATCTGCGTAGCTCTTCTGTATAGACTGTGTCGTGCAAAGCCGCTCCTGAATCAATTTCACCTTATGTAATGCGTCCTGAACCAAGTCTGTACCTAAGAGCCTAGCCTCACCCGGCTCAAACCATCCAACCAGAGATCTACACCTCCTCTCATATAAAACCTCATACGGAGCCATCTGAATACTTGACTAATAACTATTGTTATATGCAAACTCCGCGAGTGGCAGAAAGTATCCTCTAATATCTGAATAGTGCGCTCAGACTGCCCGTCCGTCTGAGGGTGAAAAGCTATGCTCAACTCAACCTGAGTACCCAACTCTCGCTGCACGGACCTCCAAAACTGCGATATGAACTGAGTACCCCTATCCGAAATGATGGAAACCGGGACACCATGCAGGCGAACGATCTCTCGGATGTAAATCTCAGCCAACCACTCTGAAGAGTAAGTAGTACCAACTGGAATGAA
>AWOL01S0005040.1:77117-94952 GCA_000715115.1 Nicotiana otophora
TTACATAAAGTTTCTCCCCCTTAATCTCTGTAATACAATCCTCAAATGCTGAGCATGCTCCTCCTGGATACGAGAGTACACCAGGATGTCATCAATGAATACAATAATGAATGAGTCCAAATAGGGCTAAAATACACTATTCATCAAATGCATGAACGTTGCTGGGGCATTGGTCAGCCCAAAAGACATCACCAAGAACTCATAATGGCCATATCGGGTCTTGCAAACGGTTTTAAGAATATCTGAATCCCGAATCTTCAGCTGGTGATAACCGGACCGCAAATCAATCTTGGAAAACACCCTCGCTCCCTGAAGCTGGTCGAATAAATCATCAATACTGAGGCAAAGGATACTTGTTCTTGACTGTGACCTTGTTCAACTTCCTATAATCAATACACATTCTTATGGAACCATCCTTCTTCTTAACAAATAGAACCGGTGCACCCCAAGGTGACACACTAGGCCGAATAAACCCCTTACCAAGGATTTCCTGAAGCCGTTCTTTTAAATCCTTCAACTCCGCCGGTGCCATACGATATAGGCACCAAATCAATACCAAAGTCAATATCCCTGTCAGGCAGCATGCCCGGCAGGTCTGCAGGAAACACATCCGAAAAATCACGTACCACCAGAACAGAATCAATGACAAGAGTCTCTGCACTAACATACCTCACAAAATCCAAATAAAATAGACAACCCTTCTCAACCATGCGCTGAGCCTTCAAATATGAAATCACCCTACTTGGTACATAATCTACAGAACCGCTCCACTCAACCCTCGAAATTCCCGGCATAGCTAACATCATTGTCTTAGCGTGACAATCTAGAACAATATGACATGGAGATAACCAATCCATACCCAGTATCATATCAAAGTCAACCATACTGAGCAACAATAGATCCACTGGGGTCTCCAGACCCCCAATAGTCACCACACATGATCGATATATGCAGTCCAAAATAATAGTGTTGCCCACAGGAGAAGATACATGAACAGAAGAAACTAGAGACTCATGAGGCATATCCAGAAAATGGGCGAAATACGAGGAAACATATGAATACGTGGAACCAAGGTCAAATAATACTGAGGCATCTCGATGACAAACTGAGACAATACATGTAATCACAGCATATGAAGCAATAACATCTGGTTTGGTAGGGAGAGCATAGAACCGGGCCTAACCACCCCCTGATCTGCCTCCCCCTCTAGGGCGACCACTAGCTGACTGACCTCTACCCCGAGCTGACTGGGCGGGTGGTAAGGTAACTGGTGCTGTAGTCGGAGACTGACTCCTCTGTAGAGATAGACCTCTATGATGATGAGGACACTACCTCCATATATGCCCAAGCTCCCCACACTCAAAATAACTCCCTGGTGCTGGCGGCGGAAACTGAAGGGAACCGCTAGCACCGGGATGACTAGTAGAAGAACCTAGCATGGAAGATCCCTGAACAGGTGGAGCATGGGGTGAACTCTGAACTGGAAGGGCACTAAGTGATGAGTGGCCCTGGTGAGAACTATGAGAACCATGGCCAGATGATGCACCCCGATGAAATGGCCGAGCTGCCTGAGCCTGCCTGAAATGACGACCTCTACCGTGCTGGAACTGACCCCTAAAAGGAGCACCGCTGAATCCACCCTGACCATGAGGCCTCTTGGCCTCCCTCTCAACCCTCTCCTGACTGCGAACCATCTCAATCTGCCGAGCAATGTCGACAAACTCATCAAAGGTAGCACCCGAAACTCGCTCCCTGGTTATGAGCAAATGTAGCTGATATGTGAGGCCATCAATAAACTTCATGATCCTCTCTCTGTCCGTGGGAACCAACCGGATCGCATGACGGGCCAACTCGGAGAACCGCATCTCATACTGTGTCACAGACATATCACCCTGATGAAGCCGCTCAAACTGTCTACGCAGCTCCTCTCTACGAGATCGAGGCACGAACTTCTCCAAAAAGACCACGGAGAACTACTGCCAAGTAAGGGGTGTTGCGCCAACAGGCCTACGCCTCTCGTAAGTTTCCCACCATCTGAGTGCAGCCCCAGAAAACTGAAAGGTAGTGAATGAGACCCCACAGGTCTCTAGAATACCAGCAGTATGGAGTATCCACTGACACCTGTCCAAAAAGTCTTGAGCATCCTCTCTTTCTGTACCACTGAAAGGTGGTGGCTGGATTCTCCCAAACCTCTCCAACCAACGCTGATCATCCTCAGGCATAGTAGGTTCCACATAATCCTGAGCAATTGCAACTGGCTGGGCTGGTGGTACCTCCGATGTCTGAAGTCCCTGAATAACCTGCTCGGGTGTACGAGCGACGGGAGTCTGAGTGCCTTCCCTAGCCTGAGAAGTGGCTGCGGCCGTCAAAATAGAGACCGCCTGAGCAAGGCCAGTACACGCTATCAGAATCTGAGCTAGGGCCTCCTGCAGGCCTGGAATCACAATAGGCACAGGTAGTGCCTGAGTTGGTGCATCGACAACTGGAACCTGGTCCTAATCTGGGACAACCGGTGGATCTGCAGGTACTGCCCCAGTTGTTGTACGGGCTGCACCTCTGCCAATACCACGGCCTCTACCGCAGCCTCGGCCTCTCGCAACCCTGGTAGGTGGTATTGGTGGCTGGCCCTCCTGACCGGTAGTACGAGTTCTCACCATCTGTGAGAGAATGAAACAACAGATGTTTAGTTACTAGAATTAACAGATTTGCACAGCAAGAATTCAAGAATATGGAGTTTCCTAAAGGTTCTGCACCCTCCCGAAGATAAGTACCGACGTCTCCGTACCGATCTGCAAGACTCTACTAAACCCGCTCATGACTCGTGAGACCTATGTAACCTAGGCTCTGATACCAATCTGTCATGACCCAAAAACCTAATCTGTCGCGATGGCGTCTATCGTGGAAGTAGGCAGGCCGACTCATTTCCAAACAAACCGATATTTTTCATTTCAAAGATAATTTCAATACTATTTAACATAAAACCTCCATTTAAGGAGTTCAAATAAAAAAACACAGAAGTGCGGAAAAGAAAAGCCCGACATCGGGGTGTCACTAGTCATGAGCATCTACTATAATCTATCTAACAATATCAAGGCTAACTCAGCCTGAAAAATAGCTAAATACAACTAGAGGAGGATAAGAGGGAGAAGAGCAGGGGCTTCAATCGCCAAACAGCTACCTTGCTATCTCCAAGAAAAATCTGCAACCAGGACACTCAATAACTGCTACCGTGTCCAGCTACACCTGAATCTGCACACAAGGTGCAGGAGTAACGTGAGTACACCAACTCAGTGAGTAACAACAATAAATAAAGGCTGAGCAATAGTGACGAGCAATAAAGCATATAACGTTCATATCATGAAATCTCAGTAAAGTACAACATGCTTTAAAAATCAGTGTTTGAATCGAATTATCTCGTTTAAACCCGGTTCCAGTAAACATCATTTAAGATATTTTTCCAACAGTTTTTCAAATAAAGGCTTAATGCAAAGGTGCGCAAAAATGATGAAATCATAAACAGCCCCTCGGGCGAAACATCACTCACATACAGCCTATCGGGCAAACCTCACAGTCACTCGTGCCACTCGGGCATACCTTACAATCACTCTTGCCACTCGAGCATACCTCATAATCACTCAAGCCTCTCAGTCTCTCAGCACTCGGCACTCGCACTCAGTAGGTACCTGCGCTCACTGGAGGTGTGTACAGACTCCAGAGAGGCTCCTTCAGCCCGAGCGCTATAATCTGCACGGATAACTCACGTGCTGCACGGATAACTCACGTACTATAATAATAAAGTATGCTACATACGGGCAGCCTTGATCCACACCCATCCTCACAAATCAGGCCCTCGGCCTTACTCAGTCATAAATCTCTCAAGCCACTCGGGCATTTTAGTAAAATAGGGCATTCTCAAACAAGTATAAACATGACTAAGTATAGATTTTCAATCAAAAATAATGAGAGGATAGTAAGAAAAAGCCCCTAAGGGTCCAAACAGCACTGGCGGAAGGCCCAAACATGGCATTCAGCCCAATTTACAGAAAACTCTTTCTAAAACATATAAGCATCATATAGTTTCAACAAAGTATGCAACTTTACAGTTGCTACAGGATGGACTAAGTCACAATCCCCGACAGTGCACGCCCGTCACCTAGCATGTGCGTCACTTCAAAATAGTAGAATGATACGAAATTCGGGGTTTCATACCCTCAGGACTAGATTTACAATCGTTACTTACCTCAAACCGGTCAAATCTCTAACCCGCAATTCTCTTGCCTCTGGACTCGACCTCCAAATACTCTAAATCTATTCACAATCAGTACAATACTATCAATACGCGCTAATAGAATGAATTCCACAAGAAAAACTATAAAATTAGACCAAAACCCAAAATTGGCGCAAACCCGGCCCCCGGGATCACGTCTTGAAATCCGACAAAATTTACAAAACTAGAAATATCATTCAGTCACGAGTCTAACCATAACAAATTTATCAAAATCCAATATCGTTTAGTCCTTCAAATCATTAAATTACTCTCCAAAAATTCCAAACCATAACACCTCCTTTTTACTAATTACCATGATTAAATAACGAAAATCACCATATATACAAGTATTAGGGCTCAAGTAACTTACCTCAACGAAATCCCCTTGATTCCCTCTTCAGATCTCTCCCAAAAGCTCCAAAAACCGAATAGAAATGGTGGAAATGAACCAAATTCGCGAAGGGTTCTATTTATGGTTTCTGCCCAGGTTTTTCGCACCTGCGGCCATTTTCTTGCACCCGCGCGACTGCACCTACGGACTCGCATTTGCGGTCCCAGGTGCGCATCTGCGAAACCAACCCAAACTCCTCATCTCCGCATCTGCGCTCAAGGCCTCGCACCTGCGGGATCGCATATGCGGCCAATTCTTCGCACCTGCGTTCCCAGCCTTGGCCCAGCGTCGCCCGTACCTGCGCACTCCCCACACACACCAGCGGCCTCGCACCTGCGACCCTTTCTTCCGTAGGTGCGGAAATAGCAGAAGCAGCAGCTCCAGCTGCAAAGTCCAACTTCGACAAATCCGTTAACCACCCGGAATCACCCCGAGGCCCTCGGGACCTTAACCAAAAATACCAACAAGTCATATATCAATATACAAACTTAGTCGAACCATCGAATCACTCAAAACAATATTCAAATACCAAATTACCCTCAGATTCAAGCCTAAGAACTTCTAAATTTCTAAATTCGGCAACAGATGCCGAAACCAACCAAACCGCATCCGAATGACCTCAAATTTTGCACACACGTCACAAATAACACTACAAATCTACTCTAACTCCGAAATTTTATTCCAACCCCGATATCAAATTTTCCACTGCCGACCGAAATCGCCAAATTTTCAATTTTGCCAATTCAAGCCAAATTCTACCACGGACCTCCAAATCACATTTCGGACACACTCCTAAGTCCAAAATCACCTAACAAAGCTAACGGAATAATCAAAATTCAAATCCGAGATCGTTTACACATAGGTCAATATCCGGTTGATTTTTCCAACATAAGTTTCTACTTAAGAGATTAAGTGTCTCAATTCACTCTAAAACCACTCCGATCCCGAACCAACTAACCCGATATGATATAATATAACTGAATAATATAAAAAGAAGTACAAATAGAGAAAACAGGGTTATAACTCTCGAAACGACCGGCCGGGTCGTTACAGTCGATCGAAGTCAACTCAAATGAGTTTTAAAGCACGATTTCATATTTTTATCAATGTTTCACATAAAAACCTTTCGGAAAAAGATACGGACTATGCATGCAAATCGAGGAAGGCTAAACAGAGCTATTCAGGATTACAAAACACAGAATTAAAGGTTAAAACTATAAATGACCTATCAGGTCATCACATAATTGAATTTTCATGTAAGAGAGAATACCACGTTAGTGCCCCTTGCGTAAGGGATTTACTAAATTTTTTCAACAATACTGATTCGATTTCCTTCTTGGTTAATTGTTGCCCTTGCCTCCTGTAGTAAATGCAGTGACGTGATTTCGTGGATCAGTATCATACTTGGGAATATCGGGCATCTTGAACTTTTTCGGTATTGGTAACAGTATTGCACTTGGCTTCCATGGTTACTGTGAATATTTATCAATATCCACTCCTTTAATCAAGGGCTGTACTCCCGATATTTGTTCTATCTGCTCGTTTTGTTTTGTGAGCTATTTCTGCAAGGTCATAACTAGAGTTTATGAATTAGAATTATTTGGTGTACCTGACTCTTCGGCTCTAGAATTATTTGGTATTTCTCCACTTCTCGAATTTTCGAGTCCTGAATGAGGGGTTTTCAATGTTGTATTAACTGGTAGTGGAGCCGTCTGAACAACACTCGGTAAACCACTTGCAAAAGCACGCAAAGCTTCACTAATCTGCTGCGTGATAAAATTCTTCAAGTTATCTTGCGCATTTGACTGTTCCTCATGTTGTTGTCCAGCGTTACGATTAGCATATCTAACATGTGAATTTTCTCGTGAACGCTGTGGAGTATGTGTGGGTGTGTCATGTGGAGGAGTCCTCTCTTGTTGTCCATCCTCAACCCGAACAATTTTATTAGTGCCAAACATAATTTATTGCTAAAGACAAAATATGTAAATAGAAAGTGAAAAGATTACCAGATTTCCGGTAACGAAATCAATTTGTTTAACCAAAAAATAATTTTTGTGGTCAAAGAAAAATAGAATAATTCGGATTTCTAATAACCAATTTTACTTCACTTTTTCTAATATAGACGAATAATAAATAATGGGAATAAAATATTTAGAGAATGAGGAAAGAGAAATCTTATTGCTAATAGCAGCTTCCTTCCAAGAAGAGAGAACACGATTCTTCAAATAGCAGAGAATAAAATATAGGTGATTGATAGTATAATTTCGTGAATTCCTTGATAATCGTACAAAATATAGCAAGGGGTTTATATAAGGATATAATATATAATTGTTCTGCCCTACTAGCAAAGAATACAAATAGCAGAGGATATAATATATAATTGTTTTGCCCTAGCTATTTTGACGATTCTTCAAATAGCAGAGAATACAAATGTAAAAGTTAAATTCATTAATTATTCATTGGTTATCCATTTTCTAAGTGGATAATATGGTTCATATTCATATTTGACCCGTTTTTAAAAAGTTTATTATTCAACCCATTTTTAATGGATAATATGAGTGGATAATTATTTTCTTTTAACCATTTTGCCACCACTAATCTTTGAACAAAGATTCTTGTTCTTTTTGGGTTTCACTCTTTTGAATTGTTAGAAAATAGCTTGAGGCGTGATAAATACTAAGCGTAATGTAACATATAAAAAATTCACATAGCGATTTAATTTCATCTGGAGAATCAGTTTAAAAGAATTGGACTAAGTTTACATGGTGAAAAGTAGGGATGTACATGGACCGGGTTGGTTGGTTAGATTTTTATCAAAATCAAACCAAATCAACTCTAATGGTTTGGATTGGTTCTGTTTTGTCGGATTTTTCGGGTTCTTTGTTACATAAATATCATTTCAATCTTACTTTGTTAAAATCTTGATAAGTAAATACATTTTATGTTTAGTAAAAATTGAAAAAAGTTGACAAACATATGATCAATAGAAATATTCTCATGGGAGAATTTTCTTAATAACACATGATAGTTACTTTCTTAGTCATCTAACAATAAATTTTCATTGATGTACACTTTCAGGGTTAATTGAATTTAATAATTAAATATAATAATCAATATGATACTTAAATAATAATGTATTCTATTCAATTTTAAATTATCGAAATACCATTTCAAATTCGAAAAAGATATAAGAATTTAATAGATATTGACATATGAATATAAAGAAGAAAGAGATTGACACATTTCAATAACACTTAGACAAAAAAGTGATGACACAATCCATTATTTAAAGTAAATAAAAGTGGAGCACTTCATATTTCTATTAAATATTATATCCCATAAGAAAATCTCAAATATTTCTTGACATTTTTTAAAGAAAATTCTATCCAGAGAGAAAAAAAAAGATTCTAGCTAGCTTCTTGCGCATTTTAATTTAGTTGGGAGAATTGTTCATCTCATATTTCCCATTCTTCTCCATAAAAGGCGTCAGATTGCGTTTTGAGTATTTCATGTTTAAGAAGTGCTGAGATGGCCGAAATTTGATTCGGTGGCAACATAAAACCGGAAGTTGCTGTCTTCTCAAGATAACAAACACCATCACATGGTTGAATCTAGGGCCAATCCAACAAGTAGGCGTTGCATATGGCTTGCCATTTTCCAAGCTCAAAGTTGGGTTATATGGCCCAAGCAAAAACATGTGGCTTCATAATTATTAGGGGTTTTAATACATTTGGCCACTCAGCCAAAATATTTATAGCCACTAACCAATATATACATACATATACATGTGCTAGCTATTTTTTTAGATGGCAGCAATTTAAGCTAAATTTTCTAATTCCATTCTCTAATTCATTCTTAAAGTAGAAGGCATTCGGCTGGTTCCACAGCGCAACAAAAACAATCCGCTCTGTGCAGTGGAAGATAACGGGCCACATGGGCTTTATCTTTAAGTTTAAAAAGGAGAAAATAATCCTCTATAACCCCTCAAAATTTTAATAGCCCATCTTTTTCCCCATTAACACAAAATGTCCCTCCGGCCCAAATATATTATATTTAATGATCCAAAATATCCATTTTGTATATGTTTTGTATAGTGACGGTCTGTTTTGTATATTTTTTGTATAGTGACAGTCTATTGTACATAAATTGTATAGTGGCACTCTATTTTATATAATTTTTGTATAGTGACAGTCTATTTTGTATATAATTTGTATATATTTTGTAGAGTGAGGTATATGTTTTGTATAATGAAAGTCTATTTTGTATAGTGACAGTCAATTGTATATAAATTATATAGTGACAGTCTATTTTGTATATATTGCAACGTTATGCATAGTTATCTAAGAAAGAACAATCATAAAACTTCTACAATTCAAAAAGTGTATCATGTAAAATTATTGTATAAAGAGTGTATCATTTATGTATACTTAATACTTATTATATAGTATACTTAGTTAGTATACACTGACTAAGTACTTTTCTAATACTTAGTCAATTGCAATAATCTATTTTGTCGACTTGTTATAATTATTTTCTAAAAACACATATTCATATCTTTTCATGAAATTAAATAATTTTATTTTTGCTGCAGTTATTTTTGATCAAATAGACGGTGCTTTAATTTGGTAGTTGCCAAATACAATTTCACCAATTCTTCTTCGAGTTTTTTTTTATCGACTTATAAGAAAAAAACCTAACACATGGAGAACCAGAAATGCTTGTGAGACCATAGAAAATAGAAATTAAAGGACGGACAAATTAAAAATACATAGGGTGTCAAATTATGCCCAGGATGTTCGTCGGGAATAACATCGTTGGTGGGTTTCTTTTCAGGTGTTAGCTCAACGATATGGCCCGCTGCTTTCTGTTTGAAATGCTGTATTTTATGATTTCAATTGCTAGCCGTTATGATTAGTTTTTGACTATAATATGTATGATATAAGTTTATGGCTACCGACTATTACAAATGTTCAGCGGGTGGCTATATATGATTTTCTCTCTTTTAAAAGGGTACTTGTTAGTTTAATGGGTAATTATTTTAAGTTTAATGGTATTTTGTATAATTTTCCCATTAAGATAAGGATGTGAAATCGTCACGATACTTGTTAGTTATTGGAAGAAATTGCCGTAGTTTCCAACCGTCAGATTTGCGTGAGGTATCTCCGCACGTGACTGCTAATTAGAATTGTCCTTTAGGCATTTTATGGGCTTGATTGGCTGCCAACCAAGCCTATGAAATTCCTAATGCACAACTCTAATTAGACTAGTCCCAAGTGTAAGATAGGGAATCTTTAGCAAATACCACCTGATATAAAATATTTACCTGCATTTGCCTATTTTTTTCATTTACTTTTTATACTCACTCAAGATAAGCTGAGATAAGTCAAGCTAATTCAAGCAAAGCCAAGTCAATCCAATCCAAACCAAATCAAGCTAAGTTAATCTAAAAGAGTAAATAAAGATAATTTATTTAGGATGGGTGGTAAGTCGGATAATTACTTTTAGTTGGGTAAGTTTGTAACTATTTTTTAAATGAATAAAAAAAGGTAATTGTCACGACCTCAAATTCCCACCTTAGGATGTCGTGATGATATTAAGTCTCTAAGATTAGGTAAGCCTAACACATGCTGAGTTAATAACAGAATTGAACTATTTAATCATTAAATCATAAACCAGTAAAAGACATACATAACTGCAACGGCCAATAGTTATACATTTTTCAAATTCAGTAGTACGGAGTCATAAACTCTACTAAAATATACTGGAATTTCTAAATACTACACTGTTTTAATTTATAATTTAACGGTAGCATAAGGAAGTAAGATAGTGACTCCGAGGCCTACGAACGTCAAGTAGGTATACCTTGAAATCTCCGCCACGCAGACGCAACCCTCAACATCACGATAAAAAATATCTAGATCTGAAATAAATATGCAAAAGCGTAGCATGAGTACACCACAACGGACCCATTAAGAATCAAGCCTAACCTCGGTAGAGTAGTGACGAGGCAGGTCAAGACACCTACTAGACATAGAAACTTGTACAAGATATGCATGAAGCTAACAATGGAAAGAACATCAATATAACGCAAACAACGGAAAGATTATTGATTTACAACCAATAACAAAATAATAGAAATGTAAATGGCTGCAAGTAGTAAACAGGTAATAGAGAAGCAACATAATCAGAACACCAATGAGATATGAATGAACTCAAATAAGGAGGAACCAATGACAACTCAAATAATCAAATCGTTCCCAACGCATGGGCCTAAAACAAGAATTATCCCGAGGCACCACACCTCATAAATCACAATCATGGACCATAATTTTCAAATCTTACACGTATGGTACCTCGTTCCCACAACAACAATTACCTTCACACGACAATGCCTACGTACTTCAAGAAGGTATACCTTGAAGTCTCCACCGTGCAGACGTAACCCTCAACATCACGATCAAAAATATCTAGATCTGCATAAAATATGCAAAAGCATAACATGAGTACACCACAACGGACCCATTAAGAATCAAGCCTAACCTCGATAGAGTAGTGACGAGGCATGTCAAGACACCTACTAGACATAGAAACATGCACAAGATATGCATGAAGCTAACAATGGAAAGAACATTAATGTAAGGCTAACAACGGAAAAATTATTGATTTACAATCAATAACAAAATAAGAGAAATATAAATGGCTGCAAGTAGTAAACGGGTAATAGAGAAACATAATCAGAACACCAATGGGATATGAATGAACTCAAATAAGGAGGAACCAATGACAACTCAAATAATCAAATCGTTCCCAACGTATGGGCCTAAAACAAGAATTACCCCGAGGCACCACACCTCATAAATTAGAAATCATGGACCACCATTTTCAAATCTTACACGTATGGTATCTCGTGCCCACAACAACAATTACCTTCACACGACAAGGCCCACGTACTACCATGTACATTACAACCCTAACAAATACAAAATTAAAATGATCGAGAGTTAAATTTAAACACCATTAAGTATAATAACAATCTTGAATAAAGTAAGGCGTCAAATGAAATAATGAGTTCGTTTTAGAAATCAATTAAAGTAAAATATAATACAATTTATACAAAATAGAGTATCATATGGGTTTAGTTTAGAAATCAATAAATTTGAGTAAAATGTCATATTTAAACAAAGCAAAACATCAATTAAATTAACGAATTAAATATAAAATTTGTTAAAAGAGAAATATGGTAATAATTTTAAGTAAGGTGACCAATCAACATGGTGTTGAGTAAACTTTGAGAACTGAATTATAGTAAAAGACGATAATCATTTAAAATAATAAGGCACCGAGTGAGATAGCGAGATCTATCTTAGGAGACACATATGATATAATGACTCCACGTAATTAAATTTATATTGACAATCAATTTATCAAGTTATAACGGAGGCACAAATTGGCATGTTAAAGCAATACAATAAATCACGTAGAATGTATGACTCATACAAGAAGCCACAATCGTTCCAACATAAAGATAACAACGAATAACCAAACACAATCTAAATGCGGATGCATGATTGAAGGAAGAACAATAACCGTTCAAATCAACAAGCTGTCCCAACATAGAATGTACAACAAGAATCTCAACTGAGGTACCTACTCGAAATCACATTTCACAAGTCATAATCACAATATTTCCTTATATCACTGTGTGAGCCTTACATTTAGTTTTGAAAATTATTTATTCCGAAATAGCTACACGCGTTTTAGCCAACCTTATCTCACCGCGTGGCTTGAAGTAGTTCCCCTACTAGAAACACGCGTATCAAGACCACCTTATCTCACCGCATGCGTATCAACCCCTAGCCTTATACTACCGCATGCATATCAATATCACAACACAGTCATAACTCGCACCACAAGTACCCATATGCAACAACTTGCCAAAAAGTCAACAACACCAATGTTACCAAAACACATAGCCCACGGCTCAACCACAACATGTACAAGAATCTCAATAATTACAAAATGAATGAGGAATAACTCAATAAGAAAAGGTATTCCAATAACCAACAATTTCAACCCCAAACATGTCAATAGCTCTCAACTACTACAACTTTCATAACTCAATAATGAAGGTATTTCCATGAAATGGTAACTTCAAATTCAAATGCATAACATAAGCTCAACAATAAGAGAGGTAGCACAAAATAGCAACTACGACTAAACGCATGAGAATAACTCAACAATGGAAATAATAGCATATAACAATAACTACAAATAAATGCATATAAGAGTAACCTCGACAATGGATACTAGAACATGTAATAACAACTTCAAGTAAAGCATGTAAGAATAAACTTGACAACGAAAGATAGAACAATTAATAACAACTTCAATTAAATGCTTATAAGTAACCTAAGAGTCTAAATCGGTCAATTGTCACATATAACTCCGTATACACACTCGTCACCTCATGTATACGTCTTCCACGTAATTCAACTAGTACAATCAAACCTAATCCTAAGGGGTACTTCCCGTGTGAAACAATCTCCGAACGGCTCGAATCTAGCCAAAATAATTTAATATCATAAATAAAACCCATAGGAAATAATTTCGGATAATAAAGCTTAGATCTTTAATGAAAACCAAAAGGTCAAACCTGGGCATGCATCTCGAAACCCGACAAAAATTATAAATTCTGAACGCCTATTCTGATACGAGTTCAATCATACCAAAATCATTCAATTCCGACCCGAAATCAGCCTTCAAACCATCAATTTATGTTTTAGAAAGTTTTTACTAAAAATTCCAATTTTTCCAATTCAAATTATTAATCAAACACTAAAATCGAGGTTGGAATCATGAAATAATAGCAAATCTGAGTAAAAACAATACTTATCCCAATCCAAGTAGTAAAATTTCCTCCAAAATCGCCCAAAGTTGAGCTCCCAAATCTTGTGAGAAAAAGTAACAAAATTTCAAAATAAGAAAAATAAATACAGCAACTGTCCCAGGTTGATTCAGCTCCTATATGATCCCGAAACTTAAGTTTGATAATCCCAAAACGATCCTTGTGAGATTATACCCAAGATAGCCTCTTGAATCACCCAATTTGGCCTTAAGATGAGGGAGATATTATGTTTTGAAGTTTTAAAAGAAATCTGAAAAATGCAATAGCAGTTTCGTAAATATTTACACCAGAAAAGAACCAGCAATAAGAAAATCTTCGTTTTAGCACCCAATACTCATTCGGAACCTCCCTGACATAAATAATATATGTATTTCAATCATAAAGCACTCTACAAACTTGTTAGCGCACTCAAAACATCGAAAAGAGGTGATCTTGATCCGATATTGACTATGGTCAAACTTCAAATCTTTAACTTAGCTAGTTTCTCAACCAATATTTTCAAATATACCCGAGACACTCGTGACCCCATCCAATCATACCAACAAGTAAAAATCTATCATACAAACTTATCCAAAGACTAAAAATACCCACGAGAACATCGCAAGAAAGAATTGAGGCTCAAACCGAATAGAATTTCTCTTAAGTTGTTAAATCTTCGTTATTTCAAAAGAGTGTCCGAATCACACTTAAATACTTCAGATTACTTTCAAACTCTGCACATAAGTTCAATTCAACTATATAGACCTATCAAAAGTCTCGAAACACCAATTGGAGTCGAATAACATCAAAGTCAACCCTTGGTCACACTTATGAACTCTTTAGTTCTTCAAATTGCCAAATTTCGACAAATAGTGTCGAATTCTTCTAGGAACCTCCGAACCCAAATCCGAATATACGTGCAAGTCCAAAATCATCATACGAACCTATCGGAATAATTAGAATCCTATTCAGAGTCCGTTTACACAAAAGTCAAACCTTGGTCAACTCTTCCAATTTAAAGCTTCAAAAACGAGAATCATTCTTCCAAATCAATCTCGATCTGCTTGAAAATGAAAACCAACCATATACGCAAGTCATAACACATAATATAAGGCTACTCAAAGTCTCAAACTACCGAATAGAATGCTAAAGCTCGAAACGATTGGTCGAATCATTATAGTAATTATTTTAAGGTTAATGGTATTTTGTATAATGTTGCCATTAAGATAATGATGTGAAATCATCACGATACTTGTTAGTTATTGAAAGAAATTACCATAGTTCCCATCCTTCAAATTTGCATAGGTTATCTCCACACGTGACTTCTATTTAATATTTGTCCTTGTTATTGCATATCTTGCAAAAATAAAGTTTCTCTTAATTTATGGGTGAAACATCTTCTGTAACTGCAAAACTTGTTGGGTTTTAAGCTTGTTAGAGCTTAAATATAGAGTGAATGGGAAATGGAGGGAAAAATAAAATTTTTAAATTTTTCTTTTGGACAAAGGGACATTGTCCCATATTGGAGGAGGAAAAGAGTTTTGATGGGTATATATATAATTGCACTTCTTCTAGCTCTTAAAGAGATGAGAAGAAGGCAAGTCTCCCACCGTCATCGTTGCTCGCTCGCTCGGCTTCGACTTCAGTAAAATGATTGATTGATTAATTTTTTAGATCAAATTTATTTGTTAGTATAAACGCAATATTAATTAATCCAAATTAGACCAGCCATTTTGAGTTGCAGCCTTACATGAAGAGTTGCAACTCTTCGGTATTACCTAACATTTTGGTTATAAATACATGAACTCTCTCTCCGATTTTCCTTACGAAGATTTTGATTTCTCCTTCTTCATTCTGCATTGTTTTAAAACGAAAGAAAGCAGTAAGTGTGATTTGCTACTGATCTTTGAGTTCGTTGGTCACTAGGGTTTGAAGTACCGCTATACCAATAAGGGTAATTCATTCTATCCTGGGAGGAAATAATCCTAAACCTCGGATAGTAGGAGGGAATTAAGTTCCTTAAAGAAACATTATGAATTCAGTGGGCTCAAATTAATTCTGTTCTTCTACATTTCTGGTTTTACATTGTTTCTACTTTTTGAATATTTTTTTGAATACAGAATACTAACAAGCTTAAGGAACTTTTATTTTCTTATGTATTCATCTTATATTCTGCTTGTGGGAGACTAAATCATAGTGATTTCTACTCTCAGTTTGGAGACTAAAATCTTCGGAATTTCTACTCCTTGGTTGAGATTAAAGTCCTTGGACTTTGTACTCAAGTACGAGATTAAAATCTTTGTGATTTTCTACTCGTTGTGTATACTGTTTGAAGAAATAATATCTTCACCGTGGTATTTAATCTATATCTGTTAAAGTTATTCGGTTTGAAGATTTTAAATACTTTACCATTAATTAATTTTGTTTATGTTTTGTGATTAACAGAAATGACAGAAACACGAACCCCCTTGGTTGGCTCTACGAGCAATGTTGCTACTTCTAGTTGTTCTGTGCCACCACTGGCTCCGGCGGTAAAGTCAGGAAAATTTTTCAGGATTGATTTCAAACATTGGAAACTAAATATGTTCTTCGATTTCACTACTTTGAATCTACAGAAGTTCATCAAGGAGGACATTCCGGTTCTGCCGGAATCAACTGCAAGTTCAAGACAGCAAGCCTGTCATTACCAAAGTTCAAGAGCTACAAGTTATAATTCATGATCTCCTTGCTGAAGGTATAATCCGAATTAATACTTCTGTTGAAAGTATTATTTTGTTACTAATTACGAATTTTTCATTGAATGTTTGGTCATCAATGAGGCATTTCAAGTTGCAGCAATGATTGAGAAGTTACCTCCTTTATGGATGGGACTTTAAGAACTACTTAAAACACAAGCTCAAGGAGATGAAACTCGAAGATCTCATCGTTCGAATAATGATCAAAGAGGACAATAAAGCTGCAGAAAAGAAGCCACATGGGAACTCAACAATTATGGGAGAAAATATTGTTGAATAAGAAGAATTCCAAGGAAAACTGCCACAACTGTAGAAAGGTTGGACACAAAGATGCAGAATGTCATTCTCCAAAGAAAGAAAAGCAAAAGGGTCGAGCAAATATGGTTGAAACAAATAATGATATTGATAACTTGTGCGCTATGTTGTCTGAATGCAACTTAGTGGGAAATGCTAAGGAGTGATGGATTGATTCTGAAGCCACCCGCCATGTTTGTACTATTAGAGAAGCATTTGCATCATATGCTCCCGCTGGACCCGATGAGACCATTTTTATGGGAAATTTCTGCAATGGCCAAAATTGAAGGTTATTGAAAAATATTCTTGAAGATGACTTCGGGCAAGGTGGTAACTCTGAACAACATTTATCATGTTCTTGAAATAAGGAAGAACTTAGTTTCTATTTCACTACTCATCAAGAACGGGTTTAAGTGTATTTTTTGTTTCGGACAAAGTTGTAATAAGTAAGAATGAGATGTACTTAGGAAAAGGTTACCTTACTGAGGGTCTTTTCAAACTGAATGTAAGCGTTGTTGACAATAATAAAATTTCAACTTCTTCTTACTTACTTGAGTCAAATAATTTATGGCATATATATTTGGGACATGTTGATTATAAAACCTTGCGAAAAATGATTAACTTGGAAGTATTGCCTAAGTTTAAATGCGACCAATCAAAAGGTCAAATATGTGTGAAATCCAAGTATGTTAAACATCCTTATAAGTATGTTGAAAGGGATTCAAATCCTTTAGACTTAATTCACATAGATATTTGTGACATGAAGTCAATACCATCTCACGGTGGAAAGAAGTATTTCATAACTTTTATTGACGATTGTACTCGCTATTGCTATGTATACTTACTTAGTAGTAAAGATGAAGCAATAGATGCGTTCAAGCAATACAAAAATGAAGTTGAAATGCAACTTAACAAGAAAATCAAAATGATAAGAAGTGATAGGGGTGGTGAATACAAATCTCCTTTTGAAGAAATATGTTTAGAACATGGAATTATTCATCAAACAACGACCCCTTACACGCCCCAATCCAATAAGATTGTGGAAAGAAAGAATCGATCATTAAAGGAGATGATGAATGCTTTGATGATAAGTTTTGGTTTGCCACAGAACTTGTGCGGAGAAGCCATTCTTACGGCTAACCGGATACTAAACCGAGTACCCCATAGAAAAATGCAATTCATTCCATATGAAAAATGGAAAGGAAGAAAGCCCAACTTGAATTATTTAAAATGTGTGTGTGTGTGTGTGTGTGGGGGGGGGGGG
>AWOL01S0005040.1:95079-141139 GCA_000715115.1 Nicotiana otophora
CAAGTTCCTAAACCCAAAAGGGTAAAGATAGGACCGAAAACCGTTGATTGTGTTTTCATAGAATATGTAACCAATAGTAAAACGTATGGATTTCTGGTTCATAAATCAGAAAATCCCGACATTCATAATAATACGGTTATAAAATAAGATAATGCTAAATTCTTCGAAAATATTTATCTTTATAAAATGAAATGTGAGTCGATTGGTAAAGAATCTAAACAACCTCGGAAAGAAACAAAAGCAAGTACGTCTAATCAGAAGGATCCAAGATGTTGTAAACGTCAAAGTACGTATACATCATTTGGACCAAATTTTGTGACTTTCTAATTGGAAAATGAGCCTTGAACATTTAAAGAAGCTATGTGTTCTTTGGAATCATTATTTTGGAAAGAGATATTCAATAGTAAAATAGAATCCATATTGAACAAACTAACATGAGAGTTGGTTGATCTTCATCCTAGAAATAAACCGTTGGGTTCCAAATGGATGTTTAAGAGGAAAATGAAAGATGATAGTACTATTGACAAATATAAGGCAAGCATTCGTAGTGGATTGATATTTAGGAGAACCTCTTTCGATTATCCTCCCAACTAGGCTTAATCAACAATTCAACTAGCCTATTTCGATTACTAAGGAGAATTAATGAACTCAACCAACAGGATAATGCAACAACATCACAAGTTATGCCTCTCTCGATTACATGAACATGTGAATATAGATGAAACAATTAGAATACCCAAAACGATTCAATATATAAAAACTAGAGTTAATATCCACAAACAAATATCAATACACCAAATCCATCAATCCCTAAAGAGAACTACTCCATAGATATGGAGTAATGCATCACAAATATAAAGAAAAACATACAACGATCCAAACTCTTGTCTTGAGTGAGGATTGAATGATGAATTCCTTGTGCTTTCGCTTCTCCACCTCCTCCTTAGCCTCCTTAGGTCTTAGATGTGTCAAAAGTCCAAAAATAACGTTTTACATGTATTTATACTAAGTACGGTCGGGCCTAGACGAAAACACCTTTACCTACGTGAAATAGGACCGTGGCTCTGTAAAAAATGCACAGGCGCGCCACATGGGGTGACGCACCAGGAGGGGCGGCAGTGGGAAACTTTAGAGGGCTTGTAATTTGATAGGAGCAGAAATTTGCACAGATGCAGCGCCCCACGCACTGCGGGTGTCGAAAATACTCAGAGTACATATTTTTTCGTGCTTTTTGATATCCAGACGTGGTTCTCGACACCTGAATGCTATCCCGGCTTTATCCCTTGGGATTTTACTCAGAATTTAAAGCTCCAAATCACTCGAATTCATTCCATAACATCTACATAGCTCGGAATCCTCCTACAATGCATAAAGCAATTAGTGCAAAATACTAGAGATTAAAGATCAAACTCAATTAAAGTTTAGTAAATTAGAGTGCAATAAGAGACTAAAACACGAGATTATAGCCTACCATCAATAGACAACGAGAAGGTCTTGACTATTTTGATACATACTCTCCAGTTACAAGAATTGCGTCTATACAAATGTTAGTAGCATTAGCTACGGTATATGGTCTTGAAATTCATCAAATGAACGTTAAAATGGCCTTCTTAAATGGAGATTTAGAGGAAGAAATTTATATAGAACAACCTGAGGGGTTTGTGGTTCTAGGTAAAGAAAAGAAGGTATGTAGACGTGTTAAGTTGCTCTACGGACTAAAACAAGCTCCCAAATAATGGCATGCAAAGTTTGACCAATCAATGTTGTCAAATGGTTTTAAGATAAATGAATGTGATAAAAGTATGTACACTATTAATGTTCCAAATCATAAATTATTATTTGCTTATATGTGGATGATATGCTGATAATGAGTAATAACATTGCCAACATAAATGCGACTAAGCGTATGCTAACTAGCAAGTTCGATTTGAAAGACTTGAGAGTTGCCGATTTAATTCTGGGTACTAAGGTCCATAAGACTCCTCAAGGTATGGCATTGTCGCAATCTCATTAAATTAAACAGTACTTGAAAAATTGAAGCACTTAGATTTTAAAGTTACAAAGACTCCAATTGACGTGAATCTTGCACTAGCAAAGAACAAAGGTCAAAGCATATCTCAATTGGATTATGCTCGTGTGTTGGGATGTTTAATGTATATCATGAATTGTACTCAACCGAATATAGCTTGTGCTATAAGTAAATTGTGTCGATACACGAGTAATCCAGGTCAATCACATTGGATGGCAGTGAAAGGAGTTTTGGGATACTTAAAACATACCCAAGACTTTGCTTTGCACTACAGTATATATCATGCGGTGATTGAGGGATACTGTGATGCAAATTGGATTACTGGTTCAACTGATTCTAAATCCACAAGTGGATATGTATTCACTATTGGTAGAGGAGCAGTATCTTGGAAGTCGTCCAAACAAACGTGTATTGCCCACTCTACAATGAAGGCTGAGTTCATAGCCTTAGATAAAACCGGTGAAGAAGCTGAATGGCTCCGAAATTTTGTAAAAGATATTCCTTTTTGGTCCAAACCATTAGCACCAATATGCATACATTGCGATAGTCAAGCGGTAATTGTAAGAGTTGGGAGCGTTATGTATAACGGTAAATCTCGTCATATATGACGAAAACATAAAATTGTTAGGCAGCTAGTCTCTAGGGGGATTATCACAATTGATTACGTAAATTCATGCGATAATATGTCGGATCCGCTTACAAAAGGCCTAACTAGAGAGGTAGTTGAAAGATCATCGAGAGGAATGTGATTATGTCCGAGGAAAAGTCATTATGGCGGTAACTCTACCTAAAAGATTAGAGATCCCAAGATCTAGGTTCAAGGAGATCAAACATAGTGATTAATAACGGTTCAACATTGTCAACTAAAGGTTTTGGTCCATTCTCGTGAAGAGACAATGTTCAGTACCAAGGATAAAATATGAAGGCTTTTTAATGGTTTCTAAATTTGATACGGGGTATATCAAAGAGTGTATCTACGGGATGATACATTTAGGAATCATCTATGTAAGTGTGAAGTGTTAGCCGCGTCAAGGAGAATTTTGCAAGGCCAGTTCTCCATGCACTTATGAAACCATGCGGTGTTCATGGATGAAACGAACACAACAATGAGAACCAAAGAAGGTTAAGGGTTGATTGCGTGACTTATGGTTGTAGGTATACATCAAAGTTTGACGGTTCTAAGATATCAAATCTAACGCTTGATTGAGTATATCCGACATAAGTTCACTATGGAAAGTTCAAAGGAAAACCTACTTATCTAGATGCGATTAATCCTTGCTTATAAATCACACATCTTTCCATGCATATTTCCGTGATATAGCCATTCCTCATTCATATGGGGATTGTTGGGTTTTAAGCTTGTTAGATCTTAAAAATAGAGTGAACGGGAAATGGAGGAAAAAATAAAATTTTTGAGTTTCCCTCTTTGACAAAGGGACATTGTCCCATATTGGAGGATGAAAAGAGTTTTGATGGGTATATATATGATTTTACTTCTTCTAGCTCTGAAGGAGTTGTGAAGAAGATCAACCTCGTGCTATCGTCGTCGCTCGCTCAGTTCGGCTTCGGTTTCGGCTTCGGATTCGAATTTGGATTTAGACTTGGTCAAATGATCTGATTGATTGATTAATGTTTTAGACCAAATGTATTTGTTAATATTAACGCAATAATAATTAATCCAAATTAGACCATTTCTGTAGGCAACTAAAATTTCCTCTTTTATAATTTTTCCGCTATAATTTGAATTTGACGGTTTGCATAAATGACCATTTAATAAAATAGCCATTTTGAGTTGCATCCGTACATGAAGAGTTGCAACTCTTCGGTATTACCTAAAGTATTGACTATAAATACATGAACTCTCAGCCAGATTTTCCTTACAAAGTTTTTTTATTTTTCCTTCTTCATTCTGTATTGTTTTAAACAGAAAGAAAGCAGTAAGTGTGATTTGCTACTGATCTTTGAGTTCGTTGATCACTCGGATTTGAAGTGCCACTACACTAGTGAGGGTAATCCGTTCTACCCTATGAAGAAATAATCCTAAACCTCGGGTACTAGGAGGGGATTAAGTTCCTTTAGGAAACACTGTGAATTCAGTGGGCTCGGATTAATTTTGTTCTTCTACATTTTTGCTTTTACATTATTTTTACCTTTTGAATATATTTTCGAATATATAATACTAACAAAACTCATGTAAATACTCAATACAATTGTTCTAAAGATTTTTCAAGAAGGTAAAGAACACCTTAAAATTGATTATGACTCGCTTTCCATAGAAAGATGCAAGTAGCTGGTAATAACATGACTAGGTAACATACTAGTTTATACTAGTAAATAAGATATGACAGTGTCTCAGAAATAGTGAACGATGTTAGACCTTCTTAATCTTATCATGTATATTCAAATATTAATGATAATGACTTAGAATTATAGTTTAGCCGTTTAAGACTCTTTTGGCTTATCTCTTGTAACAACTTTCATCTATTAGGACTCTTGGGTTGTCTCCTGTACATTGTACTATATAAACTACATGAAATGAAGAATATGAGTATGGGCTTCTGACTATAGAATTCTACTCCGTATTATATTTAACATGGTATCGGACTAATCCAGGTTCCTTCTTTTATTTTCTTCTTTCTCCAGCACCATATCTCATGTCTGTCTTCACAACACAATGGTAACTTCTTCTTCTTACCTGATCGTTCCAGACTCTTCACTTCAAACAACTCCTTGCCATCTCCTAATTCTAACACTCTCAATCATGCTCTGACCTACTATGGACTCTATAGCCTTCTTCTCAACCATGGGTTTATACATGGAAATTCAATATCCCCCCTCTCAATTTTGCCTCCCTCACTCAATTCTAGTGTCACTCCAGTTGCAAGCATAAGTCACAAATCATCCACTTTTGATCGGGGCAGTAATTATTTCAGGAGTTGTGATAGAAATAATCGTTGGAGCAGGGGTCGTGATGGCATAAACAACTATTCCACCAGCTATTCCAAACCATCTTTCAGTAATGGATATAACGTGAAGAGTGATACACGATCTCGATGTCAAATTTGCAAGGGTTCTAACCATCTTGCTCCATCTTATTTTTAATGTTTCAACCACTCCATTAATCCATCTGCACATCTCTCTCATCGAGCTCCCATTCCTATGACACAGAATTGATTCGCAGATAGTGGTGCTACTCATCATGTTACTCTAGATTTATCAAGCTTTAACCAATATGAGATGTATACAAGTCATGATCAATTCTAAGTGGGAAATGGCCAAGGTTTAGCCATTTATTATATTGGTATATCCTCTTTTTCTAACTCTTCTCATCAAAAGTTCACACTCAAAGATATTCTTCATGTTCCATCAATTACTAAAAATCTTCTGTCTAATCAAAAGTTTTCACTTGAAAATAATATTTTCTTTAAGTTTCACCCTTATCACTTTCTTGTCAAGGATCGAGCAACCAAGATACCACTTCTCTCCGGAATGAGTAGCAATGGTCTTTAAACCTTGCCAATCAAACTCCGCTCCTCAACTTCACCTTCCGCTCATCTTGTAGTCAAGCTTTCTTCCTCATGCTAGCATCTCCGTCTTGGCCAACCACACCGATGGGAACTTCATCAAGTACTTCATCAGCACAACCTTCTAGTTTTTGGTTCTACTATGAATAACTTATACAGTGCTTGCCAACTCGACAAATAACATAAATTGTCACTTTATCTTCGAGTTAATAAAAGTATTTTTGTTTTGCAATTAATTTTTGCTGATGTCTGGGGTCCTTCCCCATTCTTGTCATCTGATGGTCACAAAGTTTTTTTTATCTTCGTTGTTGATTTTTCTAGGTTTATGTGGTGTTATCAAATTTTTCTAAAGTCTGATGTTGTAAACGTGTTTCTTTAGTTTAGACTCCTAGTTAAAAAATAATTTGATACAAATATAATGGCAATTCAAACTGATGGGCTTGGAAAATTTCACCCCTTGTACAACATTTGTGCTCAATTAGGAATAAATCATAGATTGGATACTCCTCATACTCATGAACAACAAGGAAAGGTAGAGCACACTCATTGATGTATTGTGGAGTCAAGCTTAAGTATTATGGCTCATAGCTCAACACCTTCAAAATTTTGGCATATTTCCTTTGAAACGGAAGCTTACCTAATTAATAGACTTCCCACTCCTATAACAATGGTAAATCTCTGCTTGAGCTAATTTTTCACTCAACTCCATATTACCTTTACTGAAAAAACATTTGGTTGCTTGTTTTCCTATATTTATGACCGTATAACAAACACAAGGTTACCTATAGAAGTCAACCTTGTGTTTTCCTCGGATATAGCATAAAACATCATGATTATAGGTATTTTAATAGGAGCTCTTGCCATATCTATATTGCAAGAAACGTTCAATTTGATGAATTAATTTTTCCCTTTGCTACTCAATCACTTCTTGGTCCTCCCCCCATCTAAGTCTAATTAGGTTCCTTTGTTATCAACTCCACGCGTTCCTCAATACCTAATTGTGCCTCCTATATATTCTGTTGTTTCCAGGTGTTCAGAGTTATCTGTTTTCACACAACTAGATGCAAGTCCTACTCATTCCCCCCACATGTTTTGATAGCAATCCCTCTGTCACTTCTTCATCTCCTAATTATTCTCCTAACCCAAATAGAATTCGGTCAACACCCTCTTCCTTTTCTCCTACTTTAACTCCAGTTGTTCACCTTACAAATAACTCAACAACTCAACAACCTCCTCCTTCTTCCAACAACCAACAACAAAAAGCCCTACAAGTTTAAAAATGAGTTCAACAACCACACACCCTTCAACATACACATTACAAGCAATTGAGACCTAATCCCAAACCCAAAACATATTCAACTATTCTTTTTCCTTTTTTACAATGTTTACCACCCACAGTAGAACCCATATGTTTCGCTGAAGCCCAAAAGTTCAAGGAATGGCGGGAAACCACGGCTGCCGAAATGACATCCTTGCTCAATGTCACAACTCAAAATTTCCAACTTCGATACCATGATGGCGCCTAACATCCACTTGCTAGGTAAGTCGACGTTAATAAGAATTTAATCATTTTTTTAACAA
Organism: Nicotiana otophora; assembly: GCA_000715115.1. Lineage (NCBI taxonomy): Eukaryota > Viridiplantae > Streptophyta > Magnoliopsida > Solanales > Solanaceae > Nicotiana > Nicotiana otophora. Next base: position 102,214 of record AWOL01S0005040.1, read on the forward strand.
TTAATTCAAAGTGATGAAAATAAACGAAAACTAAACTCCAAATGTAACTCAGTTTGAATATGAACAACGTGATACTAACTACTCCCAGAAACCCGCAGTCACAAGTACATGACCAACTAGAAGTCTACAAACGTAGTTTGAAATAATACAGTTGTTCGAATGAAATAAACAGTAAAGATGGAAAATGGAAGGAGACTTCAAGGTTTATGAACGCTAGCAAATCTACATCGAGTCTGCATAGTAAAAGAGATCCGAGACGACTCACCTCAAAGTATCGCTGAGACCGATACTAGTATTTGCACAAGAAGTGAAGAAGTGTTGTATGAATACAACCAACCTAATGTACTCCGTAAGTGTCGAGCTTAACCTTGACGAGGTAGTGACGAGGCTATAATAAGATATCCATATAAAACCCCTGTATAAGTATATATATAGCAGCAAAATAACAAGAAGAATGATAAACTATCAACTGGGAGGGGACATGTGAAAGGGGAAATATCATAAAAACTGTAAGTGTGAAATCACAAATAATCTTCCGGAATAAGCAACAATGTACCTAAGGAAAATCACTAAAAATCTGGAAATCGGATAACGTAATGAAAAGAAGAATGGTACAGTATCACCCTTCGTGCTATTACTCTCGCCCTCACCATGTAATATTATGCATATAATGGCACAACATCACCCTTTGTCCTTTTACTCATCGGCACGGCATCACCTTTCGTGCTTTTACTCTCACATCTCTCAATATATGAAAATAAATGCAAATAAAACACGACAACACCCTTCGTGCTTCTCTCTCTTCCTCACCAAGCAACAATACAAATCCGAATAATAGAAATCAAGGCGGGAAATAATTTCACTTCAAATATAATGCCACAATATCAAACTCAACTTTAAAAATATACAACATCTTTGACATAAATAATAAATACGAAATGAATAATTTAAAGAAATAATAATCTAACCTAAGCATGGATAATATGATTAACAAAATAATTTAATACAATAAAATAATTTTTACCCGCATGCTTTAACCCATTGACAACACATAGATACTCGTCACCTCACATATACGTTGTCCCCACATATAAAATACGTAGCAAATAGACCAACAAGTCCTAATCCCTCAAGTCAAGGTTAACCCCGAGACTAACCTCACTCCACAATCAAATCAATGCTCCATTGTGACTTTTCCTTTAGAATTAGCCTCCAAACCAATCAAATCAAACCAAATATAGTGCAAATAATGCAAAATAAGCTTTATAATTGATCCACGAATGAAAAAGATTTATTATTTAATATTTTTGGAAAAAGTCAACAAAAGTCAACCCCAGACTCGCTTGGTCAAAACTCTAGATTCGGACCAAAACCCAATTACCCATTCACCCCCGAGCCCGATTGTGTGATTAGTTTCGAAATCCGGCCTCAATTTGAGGTCTAAATCTCAGTTTCTCAAAATCCCCAATTTCTACCTGAATTCTTAATTTTTACTAACCTATGAAGTGGGGATGAAACATCTCGTCCAAATCGCCTCTAGGCCGAGCTCAAACTTGAAAATGGTGAGAAATGGGAAGAATCCCGATTTTGGACTGTTTTATATCACAGGCGTCAGGTCTTCTTCACGTTCGCGAATGACCTGACGTGATTGCGAAGCACTGCGGCCAAATTGGACATCACATTCGCAATGACGTCTCCCCCAACCTTCACGTTCACGAGCCTAGGGTTGCATTTGCATAGAATATCAGACTGATCCCTTCCCAGACCCCATAACCCTACGCGTTCAGGAGTGGACGATCGCGTTCGCGATGGGTAAGCACCCCACTACTTTGCGTACGCGAGCATTTTCTCGCGTTTGTGAAAAACAATTTTTGCCCCAGCCTAAATTCCACTTCACGATCGCAAGAGTAGCTTCCCGATCACGAACCACATTGCACCAGACAAAAACAACCACCAAAATCAGCGACTTTTCAAGTTCGCAACGGTTTGTAGCCTATCTGAAACTCACCCGAGTCCCTCAGGCTCCAAACCAAACATGCACACAAGGGTAATAACATCACAAGAACTCGTTCGCGATATCAAAAGATGAAAATAACACCTCAAACTATGAATCGGACATCAAAATGTTACTCACAAACTTTCAAATTCACAACCGAGCGTCCGAATCCTACCAAATCAATTTCGTTTGCACCAAATTTTGCTGACAAGTTTTAAATAGTAAAATGAATATACACCAAGTTCTGGAACCGAAATCTGAACCTGATAGAAATAAAGTCAACCTATGGTCAAATCTAGGAAATCTTTAATCCTTCAAATTACTAGTTTTCAACAAATCGAGTCAAATAGAGTTAGGGACTTCCGAATTCAATTTTGGGCATACCTCCAAGTCAAAAGTCATGATACAGACCCAGCGAGATTGTCAAAATACCGATCCGGGGTCGTTGACATAATAGTCAATTCAAGTCATTTTAAAGCTAAAATTCATGTTTTCTTCATTTTTTCATAGAAAATCTTTACAAAACAAAACACGAACTGCGCACGCAAAACGCAAAATACTGAATGGAGATAATCAAGTTCTCAAAACTTGAAAATAAGGGCTAGTCAATCAAGCCGTTATTACCGAGAGATAATGGAGTTATGCATTCTTTCTAACCATGAATTCAACATAACGAACTCTCTGATCGACCTAACTCTTCTACCTAGACTTAGCTGTACGAAGCCAATCCTGAATTATCTTGACCTTTTACAAGGCATCCTAAACCAAATAAGTACCCAACAACCGAGCCTCTCCTGGCTCAAACCAACCAATAGGAGAAAGACACCGCCTCTCATATAAGACCTCATAAAAAGCTATCTGAATACTCGATTGGTAGCTGTTATTATAGGTAAACTGCGCAAGCGGATAAAGCTAATCCTAAGAACCCCAAAATCCATAACACATGCACGAAGCATATCCTCCAATATCTGATTGGTTCACTCAGACTGCCCGTCCGCCTGAGTAAGAAATGCTACACTCAATCCAACTCGTGTGCCTAACTCACACTATACGACCTTCCATAAATACGTTGTGAACTGCGTGCCTCGATCAGCAATAATGGACACCGGCACACCGAGAAGATGAATGATCTCGCGGATATAGATCTCAGCCAGTCGCTCTGAAGAATAATTAGCTACCACTAAAATCAAATACGTCGACTTGGCCAACCTATCCAGAATGACCCATACTGCATCAAATTTCTTCAATGTCCGTGGTAGCCCAACAACGAAATCCATGGTAATATGCTCCCACTTCCACTCGGGAATCTCAAGCTTCTGAAGAAAATCACCAGGTCTCTGATGCTCATACTTCACCTACTGGCAATTCAAACACCGAGCCACATACTAAACTATATCTTTCTTCATTATTCTCTACCAATAATGCTTCCTCAAATCCTGAGACATCTTGGCAACACCCGAATGAATGGAATACCGCGAACAGTAGGCCTCCTCAAGAATCAACTCACGAAGCCCATCCACATTGGGCACACAAATATGATCCTGCATCTGTAACACCACATCATCTCCAATAGAAACCTTTTTGGCATCACCGTGTTTCACCATGTCCTTAAGGAGAAGCAAATGGGGGGTCGTCATACTGACACTCTTTGAGACCGTGAGCAAGAACCCGACTAGGCTCCGAAACATCTAAACTCACAAACTGATTGGTCAAGGCCTGAACATCTGATGCTAGTGGTCTCTCACCAACTGGAATATATGCAAGGCTACATATACTCACAAACTTTCCACTAAAGGCATCGACCACCTCTGCTGCCTCAAATTCAGATCCTTTTTCTTAAACAAATAATGTAGACTCCGATGATCTATGAATACCTCGCACGACACACCGTAGAGGTAATGCCTCCAAATCTTTAATGCATGAACAATAAATGCCAACTCTAAGTCATGAACATGGTAAGTTTTCTCATGAACCTTCAACAGCTGAGACGATATGCAATCACCCTGCCATCCCACCAAGACCAATACACGATGCATCACAATACACAATGTACTATCCTGAACCTGTGGGCAACACCAACATTGAGGTTGTAGGCAAAGCAGTCTTGAGCTTTTGAAAGCTCAACTTACACTCATCGGAACACCTGAATAGTGCACCCTTCTGGCTCAATCTAGTTAATGGGGATGCAATAGATGAAAACTCCTCCACGAACAAGTGATAATAACCTGTCAAACCTAGGAATCTCCAAATCTCTGTAGCTGAAATAGGTCTAGGCAAGTTCTGAACTACCTCAATCTTCTTAGAATCCATTTTAATTCCCTCGACAGATACATCATGCCCAATAAAAAGCAACCGAATCCAACCAAAACTCACGCTTTGAAAACTTGGCATATAACTGACTATCTCTCAGAGTCTGAAGTACAATTCGAAGATGTTGCTCATGCTCCTCTCGACTATGGGAGTAGATCCAAATATCATCAATGAAGACGATCACAAAGGAATCCAAATAGGGCTTAAATATCCAATTCATCAAATCTATAAATGCTGCTAGGGTAATTGTTAAAGCAAAGGACATCACTAGGAACTCATAATACCCATACCGAGCCCAAAAAGCTATCTTATGGGCATCCGACGTCCTAATCTTCAACTGATGGTAGCTAGATCTCAAACCAATCTTTGAAAACACTTTGGCACCCCAAAGCTGATCAAATAAGTCATCAATCCTCAGCAACGAATACTTGTTCTTGATAGTGACTTTGTTAAACTACCGATAATCAACACACATCCTCATCGTACCATCATTTGTCTTCGCAAAAAATATTGGTGCACCCCAGGGCGAGACACTATGTCAAATGAATCCTTTATCAAGAAAATCCTACAACTGCTCCTTCAGTTCGTTCAACTCAGGTGGGTTCATACGATATGGTGGAATAGAAATGGGTAGAGTGCCCGGAGCCAAGTCAATATAGAATTCGATATCTCTGTCGGTCCTTGAGGAATCTATAGGAAAAACCTCTAGAAACTCACGCACAACTGGTCCTGAATCCATGGAAGGAACCTCCGCACTAAGATCATGGATGTAGGCCAAATATGCTAGACATCCCTTCTCAACCATACGTCGAGCCTTCACATAAGAAATAAACCTGCTGGTAGAATGGCCAGGAGTCCCCATCCACTCTAAATGAGGCAACCCCGGCATGTCTATGGTCACAGTCTTGGCATGACAATCCAATATAGCGTGATAAGGTGACAGCTAATCCATACCCAAAATAACATCAAAGTCCACCATATCAAGAAGTAGTAGATCTACACTAGTCTCAAGGCTCCCTACAAAAGCCACGCACGAGCGATAAACACGAACGACAACAATAGAATCTCCCACACGCGTGGACACATATACAGGATCACTCAAAGAATTACGAGGCATAACTAGATATAAAGTAAAATAGGATGACACGTAGGAATAAGTAGAGCCCCGATCAAATAGAACTGAAGCATCTCTATGAAAAGCTAGAACAACACCTGTGACAACGACGTCAGATGATTTAGTCTCATGTCTAGCTGGAAATGCATAAAAATGGGGTTGGGCCCTGCCACTCTGACCTCCACCTCTCGGACGGCCTCTAGCTTGCTGTCTTCCACCTCCACAAGTTTTGCCTCTCTCGATTACTTGAACATGTGAATATAGATGAAACAATTATGACACGATTCAATACATAAAAACTAGACTTAAAATACACAAGTAAATATCAATACACCAAATCCATCAATCCCTAAAGAGAACTACCTCATAGATATGGAGCAATTCTTCACAAATATAATAAAAAATATATAACGATCCAAACTCTTGTCTTGAGTGAGGATTGAATGATAAATTCCTTGTGCTTTTGCTTCTCCACCTCCTCCTTAGCCTCCTTAGGTCTTAGATGGGTCAAAAGTCCTAAAAATAACGTTTTACATGTATTTATACAAAGTACGGTCGGGCCCATACGAAAACACCTTTTCCTACATTAAATAGGAATGTGGCTCTGTAAAAAATACACAGGCGCACCGTATGGGGCGACGCACCAGGAGGGGCGGCCGTGGGAAACTTCAAAGAGCTTGTAATTTGATAAGAGAAGAAATTTGCATAGATGCGGCGCCCCTACGCGCTGCGGTTGTCGAAAATTCTCAGAGTACAGAGTTTTTCATGCTTTTTGATATCCAGACGTGGTTCTCGACCCCTGAACGCGATCCCGACTTTATCCCTTGGGATTTTACTCAGACTTTAAAGCTCCAAATCACTCGAATTCATTCCATAACATCTACATAGCTCGAAATCCTCCTACAAGGCATAAAGCAATTAGTGCAAAATACTAGCGATTAAAGATCAAACTCAATTAAAGTTTAGTAAATTAGAGTGCAATAAGAGACTAAAACACGAGATTATATCCTACCATCAATAGACAACGAGAAGGTCTTGACTATTTTGATACATACTCTCCAGTTACAAGAATTACGTCTATACGAATGTTAGTAGCATTAGCTACGGTATATGGTCTTGAAATTCATCAAATAGACGTTAAAACGGCCTTCTTAAATGGAGATTTAGAGGAAGATATTTATATAGAACAACCTGAGGGGTTTGTGGTTCTAGGTAAAGAAAAGAAGGTATGTAGACGTGTTAAGTTGCTTTACGGACTAAAACAAGCACCCAAATAATGGCATGCAAAGTTTGACCAATCAATGTTGTCAAATGGTTTTAAGATAAATGAATGTGATAAATATGTACACTAATAATGTTCCAAATCATAAATTATTATTTGCTTATATGTGGATGATATGCTGATAATGAGTAATGACATTGCCAACATAAATGCGACTAAGCGTATGCTAACTAGCAAGTTTGATATGAAAGACTTGGGAGTTGCCGATTTAATTCTGGGTACTAAGATCCATAAGACTCCTCAAGGTATGGCATTGTCGCAATCTCATTAAGTTAAAACAGTACTTGAAAAATTGAAGCACTTAGATTTTAAAGTTACAAAGACTCCAATTGACGTGAATCTTGCACTAGCAAAGAAAAAAGGCCAAAGCATATCTCAATTGGATTATGCTCATGTGTTGGGATGTTTAATGTATATCATGAATTGTACTCGACCCCTCAAAGGGAAACCTACTTATCTAGATGCGATTAATCCTTGCTTGTAAATCACACAACTTTTCATGCATATTTCCGTGATATAGCCATTTCTCATTCATGTGGGATTGTTGGGTTTTAAGCTTGTTAGAGCTTAAAAATAGAGTGAATGGAAAATGGAGGAAAAAATAAAAATTTTGAGTTTCCCTCTTTGACAAAGGGACATTGTCCCATATTGGAGGAGGAAAAGAGCTTTGATGGGTATATATATAATTTTACTTCTTCTAGCTCTTAAGGAGTTGTGAAGAAGACAAGCCTTGCGTCGTCGTCGTCGCTTGCTCGCTCGCTCGGCTAGGCTTCGACTTCGACTTCGAATTAAAATTCGGATTCAGATTTGGATTTGGACTTGGTCAAATGATCTGATTGATTGATTAATTTTTTGGACCAAATTTATTTGTTGATATTAATGCAATATTTATTAATCTAAATTAGACCATTTCTGTAACGATAATTCAAATTTTCTCTGTTTTAAGTTTTCGTTATAATTTAAATTTAGCAGTTTGCATAAATGACCGTTTAATAAAATAGCCATTTTGAGTTACAGCTTTACATGAAGAGTTGCAACTCTTCGGTATTACCTAACGTATTGACTATAAATATCATGAACTCTCTGTTAGATTTTCCTTACAAAAATTCTGATTTCTCCTTCTTCATTCTGTATTGTTTTAAATATAAAGAAAGCAGTAAGTGTGATTTGCTACTGATCTTTGAGTTCGTTGATCACTGGGGTTTGAAGTACCACTACACCAGTGAGGGTAATCCGTTCTACCTTAAGAATAAATAATCTTAAACCTCGGGTACTAGAATGGGATTAAGTTCCATTAGGAAACACTGTGAATTCAGCGGGCTTAGATTAGTTTTGTTCTTCTACATTTATGCTTTTATATTGTTTCTACTTTTTGAATATATTTTCGAATACAAAATACTAACAAAACTCACTTAAATACTCAATACAATTGTTCTATGGATTTTTCAAGAAGGTAAAGAACACCTTAAAATTGATTATGGCTCGCTTTCCATAGAAAGATGCAAATAGCTGGTAATAACATGACTAGGTAGCATACTAGTTTATACTAGTAAATAAGATATGACAGTGTCTCAGAAGCAGGGAACGATGTTAGACCTTCTTAATATTATCATGTATATTCAAATATTAATGATAATGACTTAGAATTGTAGTTTAGCCGCTTAAGACTATTATGGCTTATTCCTTGTAACAACTTTCACCTATTAGGACTCTTGGGTTGTATCCTATACATTGTACTATATAAAACTACATGAAATGAAGAATACAAGTGTGGGCTTCCGACTATAGAATTGTACTCCGTATTACATTTATCATAGTATCGGACTAAGCCAGGTTCCTTCCTTTATTTTCTTCTTTCCCCATCACCATATCTCTTGTCTCTCTTCACAACACAATGGTAACTTCTTCTTCTTGCCTGATCGTCCCAGACTCTTCACTTCAAACAAATCCTTGCCATCTCCTAATTCCAACACTCTCAATCATGCTCTGACCTACTCTGAACTCCATAACCTTCTTCCCAACCATGAATTTATACATGGAAATTCAATATACTCCCTCTCTATTTTGCCTCCCTCACTCAATTCTAGTGTCACTCCAGTTGCAAACATAAGTCAAAAATCATCCAACTTTAATCGGGGCAGTAATTATTTCAGGAGTTGTGGTAGAAATAATCGTTGGAGCAGGGGTCGTGGTGGCAGAAACAACTATTCCACCAGCTACTCCAAACCAGATTTCAGTAATGGATACAATGGGAAGAGTGGTACACGATCTTGATGTCAAATTTGCAATGGTTCTAACCATCTTGCTCCTTCTTGTTTTTAATGTTACAACCAATCCATTAATCCATCTGCACATCTATCTCATCGAGCTCCGATTCCTATGACACAAAATTGATTCGCAGATAGTGGTGCTACTCATCATATTACTCCGGATTTATCAAGCTTCAACCAATATGAGAAGTATACAGGTCATGATCAAAAAACATCTTGGTTATAGGTGTTTTAATAGGAGCTCTTGCCATATCTATATTGCAAGAAACGTTCAATTTGATGAATCAATTTTTTCCTTTGCTACTCAATCACTTCTTGGTCCTCCCCCCATCCAAGTCTAATTAAGTTCCTTGGTTATCAACTCCATGCGTTCCACAATACCTAATTATGCCTCCTATATATTCTGTTGTTTCCAAGAGTTCAGAGTTATCTGTTTTCACTCAACTAGATGCAAGTCCTACTCATTCCCTCACATGTTTTGATAGCGATCCCTCTGTCACTTGTTCATCTCCTAATTATTCTCCTAACCCAAATAGAATTTGGTTAACACCCTCTTCCTCTTCTCCTACTTTAACTCCGGTTGTTCACCTTACAAATAACTCTACAACTCAATAACCTCCTCCTTCTTCCAACAGTCCACAACAAAAAGCCCAACAAGTTCAAAAATGAGTTCAACAACCACACACCCTTCAACGTACGCATTACAAACAATTGAGACCTAATCCCAAACCCAAAATATATTCAACTAATCTTTTCCCTATTATACAATTTTTACCACCCACAGTAGAACCCACATGTTTCGCTGAAGCCCAAAAGTTCAATGAATGGCGGGAAACCATGGCTGCCGAAATGACATCCTTGCTCAATGTCACGACTCGAAATTTTCAACTTTGGTACCGTGATGGCACCTAACATCCACTTGTTAGGTAAGACACCCACATAAAAACCCTATACAAGTACATATAAAGCAGCAAAATAACAAGAAGAATGATAAACTATCAACCGGGAGGGGACATGCGAAAGAGGAAATATCATAAAAACTATAAGTGTGAAATCACAAATAACATCTTCCGAAATAAGCAACAACGTACCTAAGGAAAATCACTAAAAATTGGAAACCAGACAACGTAATGAAAAGAAGAAAGGCACAACATCACCCTTTGTGCTATTACTCTCGCCCTCACCATGTAATATCATGAATATCATGGCACGACAATACCTTTTGTCCTTTTACTTATCGGCACGGCATCACCTCTCGTGCTTTTACTCTCAAATCTCTCAATATATGATAATAAATGCAAATAAAACACAACACCCTTCGTGCTTCTCTCTCTTCCTCACCAAGCAACAATACAAATCCGAATAATAGAAATCAAGGCGGGAAATAATTACGTTTCAAATATAATGTCACAATAGCAAACTCAACTTTAATACAAAATAATTTAATACAACAAAAAAAAATTCACCCGCATGCTTTAACCCAATGACAACGCATAGATGCTCGTCACCTCACATATACGTTGTCGCCACACATAAAATACGTAGCAAAGAGACAAACAAGTCCTAATCCCTCAAATCAAAGTTAGCCCCGACACTTACCTCACTCTGCAATCAAATCAATGCTCAATTGTGCCTTTTCCTCTAGAATTAGCCTCCAAACCAATCTAATCAAACCAAATATAGTGGAAATAATTCAAAATAAGCTTTATAAATGATCCACAAATGAAAAAAGATTTATTATTTAATATTTTCGAAAAAAGTCAACAAAAGTCAACCCCGGGCTCGCTTGGTCAAAACCCGTAATTCTTACCAAAATCCAATTACCCATTCACCCCCGAGCCTGATTATGTGATTCATTTTGAAATCCGGCCTCAATTTAAGGTCTAAATCTCAATTTCTCAGAATCTTCAATTTCTACCTAAATTCCTAATTTCTACTAACCTATGAAGTGGGGATGAAAAATCTCTTCCAAATCGCCTCTAGGCCGAGCTCAAACTTGAAAATGGCGAGAAATGGGAAAAATCCCGATTTTGGACTATTTTAAATCATAGGCGTCAGATCTTCTTCACGTTCGTGAATGACCTGACGCGATTGCGAAGCACATCGGCCAAATTGGACTTCGCATTCGCAATGACGTCTCCCCAGGCCTTCACGTTCACGAGCCTAGGGTTGCATTCACGTAGAATATCAGACATATCCCTTCCAAAACCCCATAACCCTACGCGTTGACGAGTGGATGGTCGCGTTCGCAATGGGTAGCACCCAAATACTTCGCGTACGCGACCATTTTCCCACGTTTGTGAAGAACGATTTTTGCCCTAGCGTAAATTCCACTTCACAATTGCGAGAGTAGCTTCCCGATCGCGAAGTACATTGCACCAGACATCAACAACAACCAAAATCAGCAACCTTTCAAGTTCAAAACGGTCCGTAGCCTATCTGAAATTCACTCGAGCCCCTCAGGCTCCAAACCAAACATGCACACAAGGGTAATAACATCATACGAACTCATTTGCGCGATCAAAATATTGCCTCAAACTATTAATCGGACATCAAAATGTGACTCAAAAACTTTTAAATTCACAACAGAGCATCCGAATCCTATCAAATCAACTTCGTTTGCACCAAATTTTACTGACAAGTTTTAAATAATATACCACGTTCCGGAACGTCTGAACTCGGTAGAAATAAAGTCAACCTACGGTCAAACCTAGGAAATCTTTAAACCTTCAAATTAATAGATTTCAAAAAATCAAGTCCAATATAGTTAGGGACTTCCAAATTCAATTTCGGGTATACCTCCAAGTCAAAATTCATGATACATACCCACCGGGATTGTCAAAATACCGATTCGGGGTCGTTGACACAAAATATTGATCGTAGTCAATTCAAGTCATTTTAAAGCTAAAATTCATGTTTTCTTCAATTTTTCACATAAAATCTTTACAAATAAAGACACAAACTGCGCACGCAAAACACGAAATACTGAAGAGAGCTAATCAAGTTCTCGAAACTCGGAAATAAGGGCTAGTCAATCAAGCCCTTATTTCCGAGAGCTAATGGAGTTATACACGCTTTCTAACCATGAATTCGACATCATGAATTCTCTAATCGGCATAAATCTTCTACCTAGACGGTGCTGTAAGAAGTCAATCCTGAATTAGCTTGACCTTTTCCAAGGAATCCTAAACCAAATAAGTACCCAACAATCGAGCCTCTCCCGGCTCAAACCAACCAACAGGAGAAAGACACTACTTCCCATATAAGACCTCATAAGGAGCTATCTGAATACTTGATTGATAGCTGTTGTTGTAGGTCAACTCCGCAAGTGGCTAAAGCTGATCCCAAGAACCCCCGAAATCCATAACACATGCGCGAAGCATATCCTCCAATATATGAATGGTGCGCTCGGATTGCCCGTCTGCCTGAGTAAGAAATGCTACACTCAACTCAACCTGTGTGCTTAACTTATGCTATGCGGCCTTCCATAAATGCGTTGTGAACTGCGTGTCTTGATTAGATATAATGGACACCGGCACACAGAGAAGACGAATGATCTCGCGGATATAGATCTTAGACAGTCACTTTGAAGAATAATTAGGTGCTATCAAAATCAAATATGCCGACTTGGTTAACCTATCGAGAATGACCCATACTGCATCAAATTTCTTCAAGGTTCGTGGTAGCCCAACAATGAAATCCATGGTAATCTGCTCCCACTTCCACTCGGGAATCACAAGCCTCTGAAGCAAACTACTATGTCTCTGATGCTCGTACGTCACCTACTGGAAATCCAAACACCGAGCCACATACTAAACTATATCTTTATTCATTATTCTCTACTAATAATGCTTCCTCAAATCCTGAAACTTCTTGGCAGCACCTGAATGAATGGAATACTGCGAATTGTGGGCCTCCTCAAGAATCAACTCACGAAGCCCATCCATATTGGGCACACAAATCTGACCCTGCATATGTAACACCACAGCATCTCCAATATAAACCTTTGGCATCACCGTGTTGCACCATGTCCTTAAGGACAAGCAAATGGGGGTCGTCATACTGACACTCCCTGAGACCGTGCAAGCAAGAACCTGACTAGACTCCGAAATATCTAACCTCACGAACTGATTGGTCAAGGCCTGAACATCTGATGCTGGTGGTCTCTCACCAACTGGAATATATACAAGGCTACCTATACTCACAACCCTTCCACTCAAGGCATCGGCCACCTCATTGGCCTTTCCGAGATGGTACAAAATGGTGATATCATAGTCTTTTAAAGGCTCTAACCACCTCCTCTGGTTCAAATTGAGATCCTTTTGCTTAAACAAATAATGTAGACTCCGATGATCTGTGAATACCTCGCACGACACACCATAGAGGTAATGCCTCTAAATCTTAAATGCATGAACAATAGCTGCCAACTCTAAGTCATGAACATGGAAATGCTTCTCATGAACCTTCAACAGTTGAGACGATATGCAATCACCCTTCCATTGTGCATCAATACTGCACCAAGACCAATACACGATGCATCACAATACACAATGTAGTATCATGAACCTGTGGGCAACACCAACACTGAGTTTATAGGCAAAGTAGTCTTGAGCTTTTGAAAGCTCAACTCACACTCATTGGAATACCTGAATGGGGCACTCTTTTGGCTTAATCTAGTCAATGAGGCTGCAATAGATGAAAACCCCTCCACGAACCGGTGATAATAACCCGTCAAACCTAGGAAGCTCCAAATCTCTGTAGCTGAAATAGGTCTAGGCAAGTTCTGAACTGCCTCAATCTTCTTAGAATCCATATTAATTCCCTCGGCAGATACAACATGCCCAAAACAAGCAACGGAGTCCAACCAAAACTCACACTTTGAAAACTTGGCATATAACTGACTATCTCTTAATCACATCTAGGTAAGCTGACGGTTCTAAGATATCAAATCTACCGCTTGATCGAGTATATCCGACATAAGTTCACTACGGAAAGTTCAAAGGAAAATCTACTTATCTAGATACGATTAATCCTTGCTTGTAAATCACACAGATTTCCATGCATATTTCTGTGATATAGCCATTCCTCATTCATGTGGGGATTGTTGGGTTTTAAGCTTGATTAAAAATAGAGTCAATGAGAAATAGGAGAAACAATAAAAATTTTGAGTTTTTCTCTTTGACAAAGGGACATTGTCCTATATTGGAGGAGAAAAAGAGTTTTGATGGGTATATATATAATTTTACTTCTTCTAACTCTTAAGGATTTGTGAAGAAGACAAGCCCTGCGCCGTCGTCGTCGCTCGCTCGCTCGGCTTGGCTTCGGCTTCGGTTTCGAATTCAGATTTAGATTCAGATTTGGATTTGGATTTGGACTTGGTCAAATAATCTGATTGATTGATTAATTTTTTGGACCAAATTTATTTGTTAATTTTAACGCAATATTAATTAATCCAAATTAGACCATTTCTGTAATGGTAATTCAAATTTTCTCTGTTTTAATTTTCCCGTTATAATTTGAATTTGGCGGTTTGCATAAATGACCATTTAATAAAATAGCCATTTTGAGTTGCAGTCTTACATGAAGAGTTGCAATTCTTCGGTATTACCTAATGTATTGACTATAAATACATGAACTCTCCGTCAGAGTTTCCTTACAAAATTCTGATTTCTCCTTCTTTATTCTATATTGTTTTAAACAGTAAGAAAGCAGTAAGTATGATTTGCTACTGATCTTTGAGTTTGTTGATCACTGGGGTTTGAAGTACCACAACACCAGTGAGGGTAAGACATTCTATCCTGGGGAAAAGTAATCCTAACCCTCGGGTACTACGAGGGGATTGAGTTCCTTTAGGAAACACTTTGAATTCAGTGGGCTCAGATTAATTTTGTTCTTCTACATTTCTGCTTTTACATTGTTTCTACTTTTTGAATATATTTTCGAATACAGAATTCTAACAAAACTCATGTACTTACTCAATACAATTGTTCTAAGGATTTTTCAAGAAGGTAAAGAACACCTTAAAATTGATTATGGCTCGCTTTCCATAGAAAGATGCAAGTAGCTGGTAATAACATGACTAGGTAACATACTAGTTTATACTAGTAAATAAGATATGACAGTGTCTCAGAAGCAGTGAACGATGTTATACCTTCTTAATGATATCATATATATTCAAATATTAATGATAATGACTTAGAATTATAGTTTAGCCGCTTAAGACTCTTGCGGCTTATCTCTTGTAACAGCTTTCACTTATTAGGACTCTTGGGTTGTCTCCTGTACATTGTACTATATAAACTACATGAAATGAAGAATACAAGTGTGGGCTTCCCGACTATAGAATTCTATTCCGTATTACATTTGATATGGTATCAGACTAAGCCAACTTCCTTCTTTTATTTTCTTCTTTCTCCAGCACCATATCTCGTCTCTCTTCACAACACAATGGTAACTTCTTCTTCTTCCCTAATCATCCCAGACTCTTCACTTCAAACAACTCCTTTCCATTTCCTAATTCCAATACTCTCAATCATGCCCTGACCTACTCTGAACTCCATAGCCTTCTTCTCAACCATGAGTTTATACATGAAAATTCAATATCATCCCTCTCTATTTTGCCTCCCTCACTCGATTCTAGTGTCACTCCAGTTGCAAACATAAGTCACAAATCATTCAACTTTGATCAGGGCAGTAATTATTTCAGTAGTTGTGGTAAATATAATCGTTGGAGCAGGGGTCGTGGTTGCAGAAACAACTATTCCACCAGCTACTCCAAACCATCTTTCAGTAATGGATACAACGGGAAGAGTGATACATGATCTTGATGTCAAATTTGCAATGGTTCTAACCATCTTGCTCCATCCTATTTTTAATGTTACAACCACTCCATTAATCCATCCGCACATCTCTCTCATCGAGCTCCCATTCCTATGACACAAAATTGATTCGCAAATAGTGGTGCTACTCATCATATTACTCTGGATTTATCAAGTTTCAACCAATATGAGAAGTATACAGGTCATGATCAATTCTAAGTGGGAAATGGCCAAGGTTTAGCCATTCATAATATTGGTATATCCTCTTTTTCTAACTCTTCTCATCAAAAGTTAACTCTAAAAAATATACTTCATGTTTCCTCAATTACTAAAATTCTTGTCTTTTCAAAAGTTTTCACTTGAGAATAATATTTTCTTTGAGTTTCACCCTTATCACTTTCTTGTCAAGGATCGAGCAACCCAGACACCACTTCTCTCCGGAATGAGTAGCAATGGTTTTTACACCTTGCCAATCAAACGCCGCTCCTCAACTTCACCTTCCGCTCATCTTGCAGTCAAGCTTTCTTCCTCATGCTGGCATCTCCGTCTTGGCCACCCACACCAACGTGACCTTTATCAAGTACTTCATCAACACAACCTTCAAGTTTTTGATTCTACGAAGAATAACTTATGTAGTGCTTGACAACTCGGCAAGTCACATAAATTGTCACTTCATCTTTGAGTGAATAAAAGTATTTTTGTTTTGCAATTAATTTTTGCTGATGTCCGGGGTCCTTCCCCATTCTTGTCATCTGATGGTCACAAATATTTGTTGATCCTCATTGATGATTTTTCTGGGTTTACGTGGTGTTACCCAATTTTTCTAAAGTCTGATGTTGTAAACGTGTTTCTTTAGTTTAGACTCCTAGTTGAAAAACAATTTGATACAAATATACAGGCAATTCAACCTGATGGGCTTGGAAAATTTCGCCCCTTGTCCACTATTTGTGCACAATTATGAATAAATCATAGATTGGATACACCTCACACTCATGAACAACAAGGAAAGGTAGAGCACAATCATCAACGTATTGTGGAGTCAAGTTTAAGTATTATGGCTCATAGCGCAACACCTTCAAAATTTTGGCATTTTTCCTTTGAAACGACAGCTTACCTAATTAATAGACTTCCTACTCCTATTAACAATGATAAATCGCCACTTGAGCTAATTTTTCACTCAACTCCAGATTACCGTTTCTGAAAAATCATTTGGTTGCTTGTTTTCCCCATATTTACGACTGTATAACAAACACAAGGTTACCTATAGAAGTCAACCTTGTGTTTTCCTCCGATATAGCACAAAACATCATGATTATAGGTGTTTTAATAGGAGCTCTTGCCATATCTATATTGCAAGAAATGTTCAATTTGATGAATCAATTTTTCCCTTCGCTACTGAATCATTTCTTGGTCCTCTCCCCCCACCCAAGTCTAATTAGGTTCGTTGGTTATCAACTCCATGCGTTCCACAATACCTAATTGTGCCTCCAATATATTCTGTTGTTTCCAGGCGTTCAGAGTTATCTGTTTTCACACAAATAGATGCAAGTCCTACTCTTTCCCTCACATGTTTTGATAGCAATCCCTCTGTCACTTCTTCATCTCCTAATTATTCTCCTAACCTAAATAGAATTCGGTCAACACCCTTTTCCTCTTCTCCTACTTTAACTCTAGTTGTTCACCTTACAAATAACTCTACAACTCAACAACCTCCTCCTTCTTCCAACAGTCCACAACAAAAAGCCCCACAAGTTCAAAAATGAGTTCAACAACAACACACCCTTTAACGTACACATTACAAGCAATTGAGACCCAATCCCAAACCCAAAACATATTCAACTATTCTTTTCCCGTTTTCACAATCTTTACCACCCACAGTAGAACCCACATGTTTCACTGAAGCCCAAAAGTTCAAGGAATGGCGGGAAACCATGGTTGCCAAAATGACATCCTTGCTCAATGTCATGACTCGAAATTTCCAACTTCGGTACCGTGATGGCACCTAACATCCACTTGCTAGGTAAGCCGGCGTTAATAAGAATTTAACCATTGTTTTAAAAATTAATTCAAAGTAATAAAAATAAACTACAAATTTAACTTAGTGTGAATATGAACAACCTGATACTAACTACTCTCAGAAACCCATAGTCACAAGTACATGACCAACTAGAAGTCTACAAGCATAGTTTGAAATAATACAACTGTTCGAAAGAAATAAATAGTAAAGATGGAAAATGGAAGGAGACTTCAAGGTTTGCGAACGACAGTAGATCTATATTAAGTTTGCATAGTAAAAGTGATCTGAGCCGACTCACCTCTAAGTACCGCTGGGACCGATACCAGTATTTGCACAAGAAGTGAAGAAGTGTAGTATGAATACAACCGACCCAATGTACTCTGTAAGTGTCGAGCTTAACCTCGACGAGGTAGTGACGAGGCTATGATAAGACACCCACATAAAAACCCTGTACAAGTATATATAAAGTAGAAAAATAACAAAAAGAATGATAAACTATCAACTGGGAGGGGACATGCGAAAGGGGAAATATCATAAAAACTGTAAGTGTGAAATCACAAATAACATCTTCCGGAATAAGCAAAAATGTACCTAAGGAAAATCACTAAAAATTGGAAATCGGACAACGTAATGTAAAGAAGAATGGCACAGTATCACCCTTCGTGCTATTACTCTCGCCCTCACCATGTAATATCATGAATATAATGGCACGACATCACCCTTTGTCCTTTTACTCATCGGCACGTCATCACCTTTCATGTTTTTACTCTCAAATCTCTCAATATATGGAAATCGAACAACGTAATGAAAAGAAGAATGGCACAGTATCACCCTTCGTGCTATTACTCTTGCCCTTACCATGTAATATCATGAATATAATGGCACGACATCACCCTTTGTCCTTTTACTCATCGGCACGGTATCACCTTTCGTGCTTTTACTCTCAAAGCTCTCAATATACGATAATAAATGCAAATAAAATACAACAACACCCTTCGTGCGCCTCTCTCTTCCTCACCAAGCAACAATACAAATCTGAATAATGGAAATCAAGGCGGGAAATAATTTCAATTCAAATATAATGCCACAATATCAAACTCAACTTTAAAAATATACACATCTTTGAAATAAACAATAAATAAGAAATAAATAATTTAAAGAAGTAATAATCTAACCTAAGCATGGATAACATGATTAACAAAATAATTTTCACCCACAGGCTTTAACCCAATAATAATGCAAAGATACTCGTCACCTCACATATACGTTGTCCCCACACATAAAATACGTAGCAAGTAGACCAACAAGTCCTAATCTCTCAAGTCAAGGTTAACCCTGATACTTACCTCACTCCGCTATCAAATCAATACTCAATTGTGGCTTTACCTCTAGAATTAGTATCCAAACCAATCAAATCAAACCAAATATAGTGCAAATACTTCAAAATACGGTTTATAAAGGATCCACGAATGAAAAAGATTTATTATTTAATATTTTTAGAAAAAGTCAACAAACGTCAACCCCGGGCTCGCTTGGTCAAAACCCGAGATTCTGACCAAAACCCAATTACCCATTCAGCCCCGAGCCTGATTATGTGATTAGTTTCGAAATCCGGGCTTAACTTTAGGTCTAAATCTCAATTTCTCAAAATTTCCAATTTCTACCCGAATTCCTAATTTCTACTAACCTATGAAGTGGGGATGAAAAATCTCTTCCAAATCCCATCTAGACCGAGCTCAAACTTGAAAAAGGTGAGAAATGGGAAGAATCCCGATTTTGGACTGTTTTAAATCACAGGCGTCAGGTCTTCTTCACGTTCGCGAATGACCTGACGCGATTGCGAAGCACAACAGCCAAATTGGACTCCGCATTGGCAATGATGTCTCCCCTGGCTTTCACGTTCACGAGCCTAGGGTCGTATTCGCGTAGAATATCAGAAAGATCCCTTCCCAGGCCCCATAACCCTAAGCATTCACGAGTGCAAGGTTACGTTCGCGATGGGTAAGCACCTCACCACTTCGTGTACGCGACTATTTTCTCGCGTTTGTGAAGAATGATTTTTTCCCCAGCCCAAATTCCACTTCATGATCACGGGAGTAGCTTCCCGATCGCGAAGCAAATTGCACCAGACAGCAACAACAACCAAAATCAGCAACTTTTCAAATTCAAAACGGTCTATAGCCTATCTGAAACTCACCTGAGCCCCTCATGCTCCAAACCAAACATGCACACAAGGGTAATAACATCATACGAACTCGTCCGCGTTATCGAAACACAAAAATAACACCTCAAACTAGGAATCAGACATCAAAATTGACTCAAAAACTTTCAAATTCACAACCGAGCATCTGCATCCTATCAAATCAACTTCGTTTGCGCCACATATTGCTGACAAGTTTTAAATAGTAAAATGAATATATACCAAGTTCCAGAATCTAAATCTGAACCCGGTATAAATAAAGTCAACCTATGGTCAAACCTAGAAAATCTTTAAACCTTCAAATTACTAGTTTTTAACAAATCGAGTCAAATAGAGTTAGGGACTTCCGAATTCAATTCGGGGCATACCCCCAAGTAAAAACTCATGATACAGACCCACCAGGATTGTCGAAATACCGATCCGGGATCATTGACACAAAATGTTGATCGTAGTCAATTCAAGTTATTTTAAAGCTAAAATTCATGTTTTCTTCAAATTGTCACATAAAATCTTTACAAAAAAAGACACGAACTGTGTACGCAAAACGCAAAATACTGAATGGAGCTAATCAAGTTCTCGAAATACGGAAATACGGGCTAGAACCCAAAATGACCTATCAGGTCATCACATTCTCCACCTCTAAAATAAACGTTCATCCTCGAACGAACATAGAAAGCTACATGAACTGGTGAAAGGTGGGGGTATCTACTCCACATATTAGACTCGGACTCCTACGTAGTTGCCTTGACCGACAGACCTCTCCACTGCACTTTAGCGGAAGAATAACTCTTAGACCTCAACTTCCGGACCTGCCATGCTAGAATGGCTAGAAGTTCCTCCTCGTAAGTCAAATCCTTATCCAATTGGACTGAGCTGATATCTAATACATGGGACGGATCACCGTGATACTTTCGGAGCTTGGAAACATGGAACAACGGGTGAACTGCTTATAAACTAGGTGGAAATGCAAGCTTGTAGGCTACCTCACCAACTATCTCAAGGATCCGATATACTTAGGGCTCAACTTGCCCTTCTTCCCGAACCTTATTACACCCTTCATGGGTGAAACCCGAAGCAAAACCCTCTTTCTAACCATGAATTCAACATCACGAACTCTCTGATTGGCATAATTGTTCTACCTAGATTGTGATGTACAAAGCTAATCCTGAATTATCTTGACCTTTTCCAAGGCATCCTAAACCAAATAAGTACCCAACAACTGAGCCTCTCCCGGCTCAAACCAACCTAGAGGAGAAAGACACCGCCTCCTATATAAAACCTTATAAGGAGCTATCTGAATACTTGATTGGTAGCTGTTGTCGTAGGTAAACTCCGCAAGCAGCTAAAGCTGATCCCAAGAACCCCCGAAATACGTAACACATGCGCGAAGCATATCCTACAATATCTGAATGGTGTGCTCAGACTGCCCGTCCACTTGAGTAAGAAATGCTACACTCAACGCAACCCGTATGCCTAACTCACGCTATACGGCCTTCCATAAATGCATTGTTAATTGTGTGCCCCGATCAAAAATAATGGACACCGGCACACCGAGTAGACGAACGATCTCGCGGATATAGATCTCAGCCAGTCGCTTTGAATAATAATTAGCTTCCACCAAAATGAAATACACCGACTTGGTCAACCTATCCAGAATGACCCATACTGCATCAAATTTCTTCAACGTCCGTGGTAGTCCAACAACGAAATCTATGGTAATATGCTCCCACTTCCACTCGGGAATCTCAAGCCTCTGAAGCAAACCACCATGTCTCTCATGCTCGTACTTCACCTACTGGCAATTCAGACACCGAGCCATATACTAAACTATATCTTTCTTCATTATTCTCTACCAATAATGCTTCCTCAAATCCTGAGACATCTTGACAATACCCAAATGAATGGATTACCGCGAACTGTGGGCCTCCTCAAGAATCAACTCATGAAGCCCATCCACATTGGGCACACAAATATGACCCTGCATATGTAACACCATATCATCTCCAATAGAAACCTTTTTGGCATCACTGTGTTGCACCATGTCCTTAAGGACAAGCAAATGGGGGTCGTCATACTGACGCTCTCTGAGACCGTGTAAGCAAGAACCCCGCTAGGCTCCGAAACATCTAACCTCATGAACTGATTGGTCAAGGACTGAACATTTGGTGCTAGTGGTCTCTCACCAACTGGAATATATGCATGGCTTCCTATACTCACAACCTTTCCACTCAAGGCATCGACCACCTCATTGGCCTTTCCGAGAGGGTACAAAATGGTGATATCATAGTCTTGTAAAGGCTCTAACCACCTCCGCTGCCTCAAATTGAGATCCTTTTGCTTAAACAAATAATGTAGACTCCGATGATCTGTGAATACCTCGCACGACACACCGTAGAGGTAATGCCTCCAAATCTTCAATGTATGAACAATAGCTGCCAACTCTAAGTCAGGAACATGGTAATTCTTCTCATGAATCTTCAACAGCTGAGACGATATGCAATCACCCTGCCATCCTGCATCAATACTGCACCAAGGCCAATACACGATGCACCACAATACACAACGTAGTATCCTGAACCTATGGGCAATACCAACACTGAGGTTGTAGGCAAAGCAGTCTTGAGATTTTGAAAGCTCAACTCACACTCATCAGAACACCTGAATGGGGCACCCTTCTAGATCAATCTAGTCAATGGGGCTGCAATATATGAAAACCCCTCCACGAACCGGTGATAAATACCCGTCAAACCTAGGAAGCTCCAAATCTCTGTAGTTGAAATAGGTCTAGGCAAGTTCTGAACTGCCTCAATCTTCTTAGAATCCATTTTAATTCCCTTGGCAGATACAACATGCCCAAAAAAAGCAATCGAGTCCAACCAAAACTCACACTTTGAAAACTTGGCATATAACTGACTATCTCTTATAGTCTGAAGTATAATTCGAACATCTTTCTCATGCTCCTCTCGACTGTGGGAGTAGTTCAAAATATCATCAATGAAGACGATCACAAAAGAATCCAAATAGGGCTTAAATACTCGGTTCATCAAATCCATAAATATTGCTGGGGCATTTGTTAAAGCAAAGGACATCACTAGGAACTCATAATACCCACGCCGAGCCCAAAAAGCTATCTTAGGGATATGTGATGTCCTAATCTTCAACTGATGGTAGCTAGATCTCAAATCAATCTTTCAAATCAAATAAGTCATCAATCCTCAGCAACGAATACTTGTTATTGATAGTGACTTTGTTAAACTGCCGATAATCAATACACATCCTTATCATACTATCCTTTGTCTACGCGAAAAATATTGGTGCACCCCAGGGCGAGACACTAGGTCAAATGAATCCTTTATCAAGCAAATCCTACAACTGCTCCTTCAGTTCCTTCAACTCAGGTAGGTTCATACGATATGGTGGAATAGAAATGGGTAGAGTGCCCGGAGTCAAGTCAATATAGAATTCGATATCTCTGTCGGTCCTTGAGGAATCTGCAGGAAAAACCTCTAGAAACTCACGCATAACTAGTACTGAATCCATGGAAGGAACCTCCGCACTAGGATCACAGATGTAGGCCAAATATGCTAGACATCCCTTCTCAACCATACGTCGAGCCGTCACATAAGAAATAACCCTGCTGGTAGAATGGCCAGGAGTCCCCACCCACTCTAAATGAGGCAACCCCGGCATGGCTATGGTCACGGTCTTGGCATGACAATCCAATATAGCATGATAAGGTGACATCTAATACATATCCAAAATAGCATCAAAGTCCACTATATCAAGAAGTAGTAGATCTACACTAGTCTCAAGGCTCCCGATAGAAACCACGCACGAGCGATAAACACGATCGACAATAATAGAATCTCCCACACGTGTGGAAACATATATAGGAGCACTCAAAGAATCGCGAGACATAACTAGATATAAAGTAAATAGGATGACATGTAGGAATACGTAGATCCCCGATCAAATAGAACTAAAGCATCTCTATGGAAAGCTAGAACAATATCTGTGATAACGACGTCAGATAATTCGGTCTCATGTCTAGCTGGAAATGCATAAAAATGGGGCTGGGCTTTACCACTCTGACCTCCACCTCTCGGACGGACTCTAGCTTGCTGTACCCCACCTCTAATGGCCTAACTGCTACCTCTAATGGCATGACCTCCACCTATGGCAGCCTGATCCCCGCCTCTAGCTGGCTGAGCAGGCGGTGAAGCAATCGGTGCCGGAACCATGGCACGAGAACTCTACTGTGGCATGCCGCCACATTACCTAGGGCAAAATCTAGAAACATGCCTAAGATCTCCACAAGTATAACAAGCCCTCAGCTGCTGTGACTGCTAACCCTGGAACCGGCCCTATCGACCCAGATAACCACCCTGATAAATCTGGATTGGAGGTGCACTAATAAGAGCTAATGGTGCATTGTAGGCTAGCTACTCAGAATGAGACCCATAAGAACCACGACTACTCGAAGCACCGTGGCATGCATGAATCACTTACTAAAATGGCCTGGGATGATATCCTCTAACAAACGAACCTCTGCCTCTAGATGAGGAACCAAAAAAAACCATAGAAATGACGAGGCCTCTTGTCAGATACTGCCCCCTTCTCCTGACCACAAACCATCTCGATTCGTCTAGCAATATCTACGGCCCTCTGAAAAGGAATATTATCTCCGATATCCTTGGCCATCTGTAGCCTAATACTGAAAGTAAGTCCATCAATGAATCTCCTCACTCTCTCCATCCTAGTAGGGATAAAGATAACTACATGGCGAGCTAGGTCCACATATCAGCTGTCATACTTGGTAATAATCATGCTACCCTGCTGAAGGTGCTCAAACTGCCTGTGGTACTCCTATTTCAGAGTGAAAGGAATATACTTCTCCAAAAATAGCTGTAAAAATTGATCCTAGGTAAGTGAAGCTGAACTAGTTGGTTTGGTCAGCACATAATCCCGCCACCATCGCTTGGCAAAACCGGTCATTTGGAACACTGCAAAGTCAACCCCATTAGTCTTAACAATACCCATATTTCACAACACCCGGTGGCAACAATCCAAGTAATCTTGTGGGTCCTTAGAAGGTGCACCGCTAAAATGAACAGGAAAGAGCTTGGTGAACTTATCCACCCTCATCAATCCCTCCGAAGACATCACGGGCCTCCCCCCAGTCTGTATAGCAATAATAGGCTAAACTACCCCAACTGGCTGGACTTCTGGAGTCTGATATATGGGAGCCATCTGCTCCAGAGTTTGAGTAGCAGGAGTATGTGCTCCTCCCCTAGCCTGAGAGATAGCTGGTGCCACCAGAATGCATTGGTCTGGGCCACATTCTCCATAAGGTCGACTAAACGGACTAGAGCACCTTGAAGAACGGGAGTGACTATAAATCCTTCTGGGACCTGAGCAGGTCTGACTGGTGCACTCTGAGCTAGGGTCTCCTCCTCATGATCAATCTAAGGCTCCATAGTGGGTACTGCCTCTCGAGCTCATGGCTGAGCCCTGCCTCTAGCTCAACCTCAGCCTCTGCTTCTACCCCTGGTAGTGGCTGCAATAAGGGGGCTCCGACTCCTGCCCCTCTGTAGATGCTATGCGTGTTCTCACCATCTACGAGAGGACAAAAATGGAATGATTCAAACCTCAAATATAGAATAAAATCATATGATAGAGAAAGAATAAAGTGAAATTTTCCTAAAACTCCATAGCTTCTAGAAGATAAGTACATATGTCTCCATACTGATCCTCCTAACTCTACTAAGCTTGCTCATGACTCGTGAGACCTAAACAACCTAGTGCTATCATGCCAACTTATCACGACCCGAAATTCCCAACCTCGGGACTGTGATGACGCCTAACATCCACTTGATAGGCAAACCGACGTTAATAAGAAATTAACCAATATTTTTAACAATTAATTCAAAGTAATGAAAATAAACAAGAAATAAACTCCAACTGTAACTCACTGTGAATATGAACAATGTGATACTAACTACTCCCAGAAATCCGGAGTCACAAGTACATGAGAAATTAGAAGTCTACAAGCATAATATGAAATAATACAACTGTTCAAAAGAAATAAATAGTAAAGATGGAAAATGGAAGGGGACTTCAAGGTATGCGAATGCCAACAAATCTACCTCGGGTCTGCGTAGTGAAAGTGGTCTGAGCCGCCGTACCTCTAAGCACCGCTGGGACCGATACCAATATCAGCACAATAAGTGCAGAAGTGTAATATGAGTACAACCGACTCAATGTACTCTGTAAGGGTCGAGCCTAACCTCGATAAAGTAGTGACGAGGCTATGATAAGACACCCACGTAAAAATCCTGTGCAAGTATATATATAAAGCAATAAAATAACAAGAAGAATGATAAACTATCAACTAGGAGGGGATAAGCGAAACGGGAGATATCATAAAAATTGTAAGTGTGAAATCACAAATAACATCTTCCGAAATAAGCAATAATGTATCCAAGGAAAAGCACTAAAAACCCGAAATCAGATAAGGTAATGAAAAGAAGAATGGCACGGCATCATCCTTCGTGCTTTTACTCTCCTCCTCACCATGTAATATCATGAATATAATGACTCGACATCACCCTCCGTGGTTTTACTCTCAAATCTATCAAGATAATAAATAAAAATAAGGCATGACAACGCCCTTCGTGCTTCTCTCTTTCCTCACCAAGAAATAATATAAATCTGAATAATAGAAATCAAGGCGGGAAATAATTTCACTTCAAATATAGTGCCACGATATTAAACTCAACTTTTAAAGTATAAAACATCTTTGAAATATATAATAAATACGAAGCGAATAATTTAAAGAAGTAATAACTAACCTAAGCATAGATAACATGATTAACAAAACAATATAATACAACAAAATAATTTCCACCCACATGCTTTAACCCAATGACAATGCATAAATACTCGCCACCTCACATATATGTTGTCCCCACACATAAAACACATAGAAACGGACCAACAAGTACTAATCCCTTAAGTCAAGGTTAACCACGACACTTACCTCACTCCGTAACCAAATCAATACTCAACCACGGCTTTTCCTCCAGAATTAGCCTCCAAACCAATCAAATCTTACCAAATATAGTGCAAATAATTTAAAATAAGTTTAAGAAACTACTCACTAGTGAAAAAGATTCAATTTTTAATGATTTTGAAAAAAGTCAACAAAAGTCAATTCCGGACTTGCTTGGTCAAATCTCGAGATTCGGACCAAAATACAATTACCTATTTACCCCCAAGCCCAATTATGTGATTAGTGTTGAATTCCAACCTCAATTTGAGGTCTAAATCTCAATTTCTCAAAATCCCCAATTTCTACCAAAATCCTTAATTTCTACCATGAAAAACAACAGATTAAAGGTTAAAAATCAATGGGTGTTTATGGAGATGTAAAGAAACAAGTTACAATCTACTAACCTATGAAGTGGGGATGAAAGAATCTCTTCCAAATCGCCTCTAGGTCGAACTCAAACATGAAAATGGTGAGAATTGGAAAGAATCCCTATTTCGGATTGTCTTAAATCACCGACCCTAGGTCTTCTTTGCGTTAGCAGAGGACCTGACGCGATCGCGAAGCATAGGGGGCCAATTGGCTTTCTTGTTTGCGAGATCCTATTCACGTTCGCGATGGCCTCTCCCCCCTAGCTTTCGTGTTCGCGAGCCTAGGCTCGCTTTCTCTTAGAATATCAGATAGATCCCCTCCGAGATCACATAACCCTACGCGTTTGGGCGTAGACATTTGCGTTCTTGAAGGGTAAGACCTCCACTACTTTGTGTTCATGACCGTTTCCTTGCATTCGCGAAGACCCATCCAACCCAGATTTCCCTTTCGCAATCGCGAAGCACATTGCACCATACATCAGCCAAAATCAGCAACTTTTCAAGTTCAAAACGGTCCGTAACCTATCCGAAATTCACCTGAGCCCCTCAGGCTCCGAACCAAATATGCACACAAGTGTAATAACATTATACAAATTCTCTCCCACAATTGAAACACCAAAATAACACCTATAACTATGAATCGGATATCAAAATGCAAGAAATTTTCAAAGAAATTCAAGAGCTTCCAAATTCACAATCGAGCGTTCGAATCCTATCAAATCAACTCCGTTTTGCACCAAATTTTGTAGACAAGTTTTAAATAGTAAAATGAACCTATACCAAGTTCCAAAACAAAAATCTAGATCCGGTAGCTATAAAGTTAACCTACGGTTAAACATAGGAAATCCTTTAAACCTTCAAATTACTAGTTTTAAACAGATCAAGTCAAATTAAGTTAGGGACTTCCGAACTCATTTTCACGTGTCACGACCCCAGTTTTCCACCATAGGATGTCATGATGGCACCTAGTCTGTAAGGCTAGGTAAGCTTAACATGTAATAATAATAACTTAATAGAAATAATCAAATAGAAATACTATAGCAAGACTGATAAACTCTTATAAACTTCAAAAATAGAATCTCATCCACAACTCTCTCAAAACCGGTGGAACTGAGTCATAAGCTCTACAGAGTAATCTAGAATGTCTACTACAACACTGTATGAATAAGAAAACATCAAAATGAAATGATATGGAAGGTGACTCTGAGGCCTGCGGACACCGAGCAAG
The DNA here is from genome assembly GCA_000715115.1 of Nicotiana otophora. Taxonomy (NCBI): domain Eukaryota; kingdom Viridiplantae; phylum Streptophyta; class Magnoliopsida; order Solanales; family Solanaceae; genus Nicotiana; species Nicotiana otophora. The sequence goes on from AWOL01S0005040.1 coordinate 130,868, forward strand.
TATACCTTGAAGTCTCTGAATAGCAGCTACAATCAAACACTAACGTCCAGCACGAGAAGACGTACCTTGATCTGCACAGAATGATGTATAGAAGCGTAGTATGAGTACATCACAACGGTACCTAGTAAGTTTTAAGACTAACCTGAGTAGAATAGTGACGAGGCCAAGTCAAGACACCTACTACGACATAATAAACATAACAAATATTATAATAACGAGAAGTAATAGAAAGCGGAGAAATATGTGATAACGAAGCAGGTTGATAAGTAGACTAATGACAGAATTGTAAGCATGGAGTTAACAAGAAGGAAGCAAATAGAGAGAACCACAATAGTCAAATACGGACAAAGCTGATAAGACAAGGAAGATTAAAAGAAACAAGAATTATTCCACCAATTACTCTTTTCAGCATGAGATGCACAACAAGAATCTCAATAATGGTAGTTGTTGTTGTGGGCAAACTATGCAAGCGGCAAGAACAGATCCCAAGAACCCCTGAAATCCATAACACATGCACAAAGCATATCCTCCAATATTTGAATGGTGCGCTCGGACTTCCGATCCATCTTGGTATGGAATGTTGTACTCAACTCAACTTGTGTGCCTAGTTCACGCTATACGGTTCTCCAAATGTTCGACGTAAACTGCGTGCCCCGGTCAGAGATAATCTATATCGACTTTACAGTTCTCATGGACCATAAAGTCGAACAATCTTGTGGATATAGATCTGAGCCAGCTCGTCTAAAGAACAGGTGGTCACCACCAGAATAAAATGAGCTGCCTTGGTCAATCTATCCACAATCACCCATACACGGTCAAATTGCTTTTGAGTCAGTGGGAGCCCAACAAAGAAGTCCATGGTAACACATTCCCACTTCCACTTGGGAATCTCAAGTCTTTGAAGCAAACCGCCTGGCCTCTGATGCTCATACTTCACTTGCTGACAATTTAGGCACCTAGCTACATACTCCACTATTTCTTTCTTCATTATTGTCCACCAATAGTGCTACCTCAAATCCTGGTACATCTTAGCGGCACCCGGATAAATGGAGTACCATAAACTGTGGGCTCCTGAAGGATCAACTCATGCAACCCATCTACGTTGGGCACACATAACTAGCCCTGCATCTGTAACTCACCGTCATCTCCAATAGAAACCTCCTTGGCATCGTCGTGCTGTACCGTGTCCTTATGGGTAAGAAAATAGGGGTCGTCATATTGACTCTATATGATACAATCATATAAAGAAGACCGAGAAACCACGCGAGCAAGAACCATACTAGGCTCCAAAACATCCAATCTAACAAATTGATTGGCTAAGGCCTGGACATTTAGTGCTAGTGGCCTCTATGCTTCAGGTAGATATACTTTTTTTTCCTCATTGGTAGATATTCTTAACTACCCAAGCTCTCCGCGTTTCGACTCAAAGCATCAGCCACCAAGCTCTCCGCCTTTCGACTCAAGCTAACCACCTCCGCTGTCACAAATTAAGATCTTTCTACTTGAACAAATGTTGTAGACTCTGATGGTCGGTATAGACCTCAGAAGGGACACCGTATAAATAATGCTGCCAAATCTTCAATGCATGAAAAATAACTGCCAACTCAAAGTCATGGACTGGATAATTCTTCTCATGGACCTTCAACTGCTGAGACGCATAGGCAAACCTACCATTTTGTATCAACATCTTGCCAAGCCCAATATGTGGTGCATTACAATACATAGTGTAAGACCCCAAACACGTAGGAAACACCAACACTAGGGTTGTAGTCAAAGCAGTCTTAAGATTTTGAATGCTCGCCTCACACTCTTCGGACCATCTAAAAGGAGCACCCTTCTAGGTCAATCTAGTCATAGGTGTAGTAATGGATGAGAGCCCCTCTATGAAACGACGATAATACCTGGCCAAATCAAGGAAATTTTGAATCTCAATAGCTAAAACCAGTCCGAGCCAACCCTGAACTGCGTCAATCTTCTTCGGATCTACCTTGATCCCCTCACTCGACACCACATGACCAAAAAATGCCACCAAATCAATACAAAATTCACACTTTGAGGATGTTTCATACAACTTCTTCTATCTCAAGGTCCGGAGCATGATCCTCAGATGCTGCTCATGATCTCCCCGACTATGGGAGTACACCAAGATTTCATCAATAAACACAATGACAAATGAATCAAGATATGGTTGGATTACAATGTTCATCGGGTGTATAAATGTTGCTGGGGCGTTAGTTAACCCAAATGACATCACAAGTAATTTGTAGTGACCATACCGAGTCCTGAAGGTAGTCTTCGGAATATTAGGATCTCAAATTTGCAGTTGATGATACCCTGACCGCAAGTCAATCTTCGAGAATACTCTGGCACCTTGAAGCTGGTCAAATAAGTCCTTAATTCGTGGTAATATGTACCTATTATTTACTGTAACCTTATCCAACTGTCGATAATCAATACACATGCGCATAAAACCATCCTTCTTCTTAAAAAACAATACCTGAGCACCCCAAAATGAAACCCTTATCAAGCAACTTTTGCAACTGCTCCTTTAACTCATTCAACTCCATTGAGGCCATATGATACGGTGGAATAGAAATGGGCTGAGTGCCCTGCAATAAGTCGATACCAAAATAGATATCCCTATATGGAGGCATGCCCAGAAGATCTCTTAGAAATACATCTAGGAAATCTCTCACTATCGAAATTGACTCAATAGTAGGAGTATCAACACTAACATATCTCACAAAGGATAGATATGCATCACACCCCTTCTCAACTATTCACTGGGCCTTTAGAAAGGACACAATCCTACTAGGGGCATAATCCAATGTACCCCTCCACGCCAACCATGGTAAACCTAGCATAGCCACTGTCAAAGTCTTGGCGTGACAATCCAGAGTAGAATGATAATGCGACAACTAGTTTATGCCCAAGATAACATCAAAGTCTACCACATTGAGCAAAGAACTAAACATGAACGGTACACACGGTCCACAATAATAGAATCTCCCATAGGCATGGACACATAAATCTTAGAACTCAAAGAATCATGAGATATATCCAAATATGGAGCAAAGTAAGATGACACATATGAATAAATGGATCCCGAATCAAATAAGACTGATGTATCCCTATGACAAACCAGAACCATACCTGTGAAGACTGCGTCTGATGCAATTGGATCCCTCATACCTGAAAAAGCATAGAATTTGGCCTGGCGTCACCCCTAGGGCAACCTCTACCCGCATGTCCCCCACCCCTAGGTGGGTATGCAGTTGGAGCGGCGACTGGAGTAGCAACCATGGCATGTGAAGTTTATGGACTCGGCTGAATTTGTGGAGCCTAAGTAGTCTATGGATGTGCACCCCTCCTGAATTTGGGGCAGTCCCTCGCCATATGATGGGTAACACCATGCTCAAAGAAAGCTCTCGATGGGTGTGTCTGCTGGAACAGGCTCGGGCTTGGTCAACTGGATTGACTGCTGAAGGAACCTTGTGCAGGAGGTGCATTAGAAAGTGGCTGAGCAAAGTGTACAACCTGAGTCCTTAGAATAGCCAGAGCACTAATAGAAGCTGGAAGTGTTGAATGAACTGGACACCCCACAAAGTCTCTATAATGACGGGCTGTAGCTGCAGCGTGCCCACCACTAAATCCTCAAATTCCTCGAGGACTTTTGGCCTCCCTATCCTCTCTCTCACGGCCCCGTATACCCTCCAACTGCCACGCAATCTCTACCACCTGCTGATATGGGGTATCTGTCTCCAACTCTCGCGCCATGCTGAATCTAATACCATAGTTGAGCTTCTCGATGAATCGGCAGACTCGCTCCCTGATTGTAGGAATCAAGGTAGGTGCAAGTCTGGAAAAATCACTGAATCTGATAGCATACTCTGACACCGTCATAGTACCCTAGAACAGCTGCTCAAACGCTACATGCCAAGAATCCCAAAAGGTCTGGGGAACAAAATCTCTCTAGAGCATCTCTAAAAACTGAGTCCATGTAACTGAAACTACATCGACTGGGCTACCCTCCTCATAAACCCGCCACCACTGATATGCTACTCCCGACAGCTGAAATATAGTCACAGCAACTCCGTTCGTCTCCACAATACCCATGGAGCAGAGAATGCGGTGGCACTTCTCTAGAAAGCCTTGTGCATCCTCTTAAGCGAAGCCACTATAAGTACGAGGATGATACTTCTTGAACCTCTCAAGTCTAAGTTGTGCCTCCTCAGATGACAGTGCCCTAACCTCGGGCTGAACCGAAATAACAAATTACGCTTGCGTAACCTCTGGGACTTAATCAACATGGACCCTCTGCTCTAAAGTATGGGCCGTGGGAGTCTGAAAAAATCACTGAATCTGATAGCATACTCTGACACCGTCATAGTACCCTAGAACAGCTGCTCAAACTCTACAAGCCAAGCATCCCGAAAGGTCTGGGGAACAAAATCTCTCAAGAACATCTCTAACAACTGAGTCCATGTAACTGAAACTACATCTACTGGGCTACCCTCCTCGTAAACCCGCCACCACTGATATGCTACTCCCGATAGCTGGAATATAGTCACAGTAACTCCATTTGTCTCCACAATACCCATGGAGCAGAGAATGCGATGGCACTTCTCTAGAAAGCCTTGTGCATCCTCTTAAGCGAAGCCACTGTAAGTACGAGGATGATACTTCTTGAACCTCTCAAGTCTAAGTTGTGCCTCCTCAGATGACAGTGCCCTAACCTCGGGCTGAACCGGAACAACAAATTACGCTTGCGTAACCTCTGGGACTTGATCAACATGGACCCGCTACTCTAAAGTATGGGTCGTGGGAGTCCGAGCTCCTCCTCCAGCCCGAGATGTGGCTAGTGCAAGTAGAATCAACCCCGCCTGAGCTAGAGTAGCAAACATGCTCAAGAACTATGCGAGGGTCTCCTGAAGTGCAAGGGTGGCAACAGACGCCTCGGATGCTTGCCCCCAACTGGAGCTAAAAGTGGCTATTCAGTCGTAGCTCGGACAGGTGCTCTAGCTGTACAACGTGCCTCTCTTCGGCCTCTGCCCCGGCCTAGGCCTCGGCTCTAGTACGGGGATTGGGTGTTTGATCGTTGGATCCAGCAATGCGTGTCCTCACTATCTTTTAAAGAATAAAAAGTCAAAGATTTTGATTTTGAAGTCAACCTATTCACACCATAAAGGATCAAAGAAGTTGAGTTTTCCTAACAGTTACGTAGCCTCTCGAAGATAAGTATATATGCCTTTGTACTGATACGCAAGACTCTACTAAATCAACTTATGACTCGTAACACTTATAAAACTAAAGCTCTGATACAAACTTGTCACGACCCCAGTTTCCCACCTTAGGATGTCGTGATGGAACCTAGTCTATAAGACTAGGTAAGCCTAAAATGTAATAATAATAACTTAACAGAAATACTAAAGCAAGACTGATAATCTCTTATAAACTTCCAAAGTAAAATTTCAACCACAACGCTCCCAAAACCGGTAAAACTAAGTCATAAGCTCTACAGAGTAATCTAGAATGTATACTAGAACACTATTTTGAATAGGAAAAATAACAAAATGAAATGATATGGAAGGTGACGCTGAGTCCTGCAGACAGCGAGGAGGTATACCTTGAAGTCTCCGGATAGCAGCTACAATCAAACACTAACGTCTAGCACTAGCAGACGTACCTGGATTTACATAAAAAGATGTGCAGAAGCGTATTATGAGTATGCCACAACTGTTCCCAGTAAGAATCAAGTCTAACATCGGTAGAGTAGTGATGAGGCCAGACCAAGATACCTACCAGGACATAATAAACAGAACGAAAATATAATAGTAAGAAGTAATGGAAAGCGGAGAAATATGTGATAACGAAGCAGGTTAGTGATGTAGGCTAATGACAGAATTGTAACCATAGATTTAACAAGAAGGAAGCAAATAGAGAAAATCACAATAGTCATATATAGAAAAAACTGATAAGACAAGGAAGAATAAAAGCAACAAGAACTATTCCAACAATAACTCTTTTCAACATGTGATGCACAACAAGAATCACAATCGAGGTACCGACTCATATTCATATTTGTCAATTTCAATCATAATCTTGCCTTATACCGCCGCGTGAGCCCTAAATTTAGATAGTTTTGAGAACATTTTTCCCGTATTAGCTACATGCACTTTAGTCTACATTATGACGCTGCGTGGCTAAAAGTAATTCTCTTACTAGAAACACACACATAAATCTCACATTATACTGTCTCATGCACATTAATCCATATTTTTATACCGCCGCATGCGCATCAATTTCACAATACAATAATAACTCGCACCCCAAGTGCCCATATGCCACAATTTACAAAAACTCAACAATATCATTGTTGCTACAACAATAGCCCATGGATCAACCACCTTGTGTACAAAAATATCAACAATAACAATGAATGTGAATTGCTCAATAAGGAAGATATCTCAACAATTAACAAATTCTCCTCAATGTGATAACGGCTTTCACAATATCAATACCAATAACTCAACAAGAAGGTATTTCACAAAATAACATCTTCAATTACAAGTAATTAAACAATTAAAGGTGTATCAAGGCAATATGGAAGGAAATAACTTCAACTAGGCATATAAGAGCAAAACAACAAGTAAGAGGTAGAACAAGTGTTAACAAGTCAAATAAGACATGCAAGGATAGACTAACACATGTAAGAATAGATTAACAATGAGAATTAAAACATGATATGACAATTCAATTAAGGCATGGAAAGATTGTAAATAACCTAAACCGATGAAATACCACATACAACTCGTGTATCCACTCGTCACCTTGCGTACATGGCTTTCACATAACACAAATAGCATAATAAATCCCAATTCCTAAGGGGTAGTTCCCCCATACAAAGTTAGGTAAGATACTTACCTCAACTAGGCCAACTCAACCCTTGAAAATAGTTTTCCCCTAAATTCGCCTCCATATGGCTTAAATCTAACCAAAATTGACTTAATATCATCAAACAATACAAGTAAAATAATTACAATAGATAAAGCTATAATCTTTATACTTTTTCCAAAAAGTCAACAAAAGTTAGACTGGTACCCGACCGGTCAAAACCTGGGTCCAAGGGTAGATTCTGACTACTCATAACCCCACGAGTCCATATACGTGATTAGTTTCAAAATCCGAGTTTAAATCGACACTCAAAACACAAATTCTCATATTTCAATAACTTGAGAACATTTCCCAATATTTTCTCTTTGATTCACCTAAATTAGATGTGAAATATAGTTGGAAATGTATTAGAATTACTTATCCAATGTTTGTAGATGAAAATCCCCTCTCCAAATCGCCTCATATCGAGCCTAGGGTTCTAAAATATGATAGAATGATATGAAATCCCGACTTTCTAACCTTTTGTTCAGTTGCAGATGTCGCAATTGCGACACTAGGTTCGTAATTGTGAACCCTTGCAATTACAAATAAATCCTCGCAAATGCAGCAATTGCCTAGCCTAGACGGACTTCGCAAATGCGACAAATGAGTTCACATATGCAAACTTTGTCCCCTCGCAAATGCGACAAATTAGTTGCCAATGCGAACTACCCAGCTCTGGCCTAATATTCACAAATATAAAAAATGTGTCGCAATTACGACACCTGAGACCAACCTGCGATTTTTCCAAATGTGAGGCTGGTGCTCGCAATTGTGACATCAGAGCACAAGCACAATAGATATTCCTGTTTTAGTTCAAAACATCCCGCGATACGTTCGAAACTCATCCGAGCCCTCGGGCTCCAAACCAAACATCCACACAAGTTTACAAATATTATACTAACTCGCTCGAGCGATCAAAATACAAAATTAACATCTAGAACTATGAATTGGACACCAAACGAATGAATTTCAAATTAAATTTCAAGAATTTCTAGAATTACAACTAAGTGTTTGAATCCCACCAATTCAACTCCAAATGATACAAAATTTTGCAGACATGTTCTAAATAGTATAACGGACATATTCCAACTCCAAAAATCACATTCCGAACCCGATATCTAAAAGCCAACCTACGATCTAACTTAAAAACCTTAGAATGCCAATTTTTGACAAAACAACACAAATCAACCTACGGACTTTCGAATTCGATTCTGGGAATGTGCCCAAGCCCAAAATCACGATACGAAGCTGTCGGAGCCATTGAAATACTGATCTGAGGTCATTTTCATAAAAGTCAATCATTGGTCAACATAAACAAAATAAGCTTCTATGCCAAGAATCAAAGGGTCCAAATCAACCTGAAATCTTTCCGGAACGAAACTAATCAATCCCGTAAGTCATAAAATCATAAACACGCATGTGTGAAGCATCAAAAGGGGAAATGGGGTGAAATTACACAAAAGGATATGTCGTGTCATTAAATTGGGCATACACCCAAGTCCAAAATCACGATACGGATCCACCAGGATGGTCAAAATACTGATTTGGGGTTGTTTACTTAAAATGTTGACCGTAGTAAGAGACACAGAATGCACATGAAAATGGCGAAACACTAAATATAGATAATCGAGGTCGCAAAATACGAAAATAAGGGCTAGAACTCATAATGACCTATCAGGTCATCATACTCAACAACAAAACATGATCCTTAGTTCCTCACAAGCCGCCAATGAATGTCTTGGGGTGCAAATGAATTTTTTGAATAAAAAAGAAATCACCTGGAGTTATTGAACGTTACAAAGTCCGTCTTGTGGCTAAGGGGTTTATCAAGTTGAAGGTCACGACATTTATGACACATTTAGTCCGGTGGTAAAAACTAATAACTATACGGATTGCCCTATCTTTGGTGTGACTAATAATTGGCCTTTGTGTTAATTGGATGTTCAAAATTACTTCTTACATGGTGACCTTTAAGAGGAGGTCTTTATGTCTCAACCTCTTAGATTTTCTCATCCACATTATCCACACCATGTTTGTAAGCTTCAAAAATCCTTGTACGAACTCAAGCAAGCTCAGATGGCATGGTACACAACGCTCCAGCATTTTTTTTTATCTCTATAGGTTTCTCATCATCCAAAACTGATGTTTCCCTCCTCTTTTTCAATTCTCACAGTATTGTTGCATTCTTATTAGTTTATGTTGACGACATTGTTGTAATAGGTAACGACATCAAATTTCTTGAATCTGTTGTGGATAAGCTTGGCAACAGTTCTTCCATTTGTCATGTGCTTCTTTATTATTTTAATTCATACATATATGCATGCGTGGAGAGTTGGTTGTGAAAAATTGAGGAATTCGGCATTGTAGACACTGTGACCGAATATTGATTAATGGTTATTGATCATTATTTATAAAATGATCAATGCTTAGATATGGACCGTCCCTCCTAAGTCAGGTGATTACCCATGTTACTTTGAGCCTTGTGAGCATAGGCACCTGGGATTTTGGTGCTTAGTTTGGACACGTGGCCTCTGTCAGGCACATGAATTTTTGTTGTAAGGTATTGAGAAAGGATACTTAACATGCACATATATACTTTGACTCATGCAGCGGTTTTATATAAATGTTGTTGACATGTATCTTGTCTTTATATGAGGATTGAGATATTGATATCTTATTTGATTTTTTAAAACTATTAAGTATGTCTAAATTCAGTATAAAATGTGTTTTGAGCTATTGTACTCATTTGATGATACCATGCTTTATTCTCTATCTTAATTATGCTTTTACCTAATTATTTGACTGTTAGTAAGTGTAGATATCGATCCCTCGTAACTACTTCTTCGAGGTTAGGCTAGATACTTACTGAGTACCATAGTTTTGTACTCATACTACTGCACATTTTTATGTAGGTCTTGAGACTGGTATTAGTGGTACCCATTGAGCCGAGTAAGAGTACTTTATTAGAGACTTCATGGTAAACTACTATACTTGATCTGATCCGCAACATATGGAGCCTCCCTTCCCTACTCATTTATATCTGTCTATGTATTTTTCTTCCTAGACAGAAGTTGATATTTTGTTGAAATTATTTACTCGTATTAGATGCTCGCGATATAGTGACACTAGGTTTTGGGCATTTGTTTGATAGTTGTGGTCGTGTTTAGACCCCTATCATTGATTATGTACTTATGATATTGATTTGAAATTTATTCCGCATTGTTATTTACATCCTAAAATAGTTAATGACTAAATAATTAGATTATATTGTTGCTGTTGAGTGTTGGCTTCCCTAGCTAGCGGTTTAGGCACCATCACAACTTTTGGTGGGGGGGG